>LIAE01006492.1:0-39123 GCA_002287525.1 Diploscapter pachys | reverse complement strand
TTTGAAACCGTCACTTTTAACATTTTTGACTTTGGAACCCCCTCCAGCCCCAAACAAGTGGTTGATTCCCTAAAGTCTATATATTTCTAGAAAGTATATTCCATGGTTATGTTCATCCTTGTTAAATTTTTCGAAAATCTTTTATAGCAAAAAAGTTTTATTTGTACCCCCTGAGGGGTGTAAAATCGTCAAAATGCTCAACCTTGACCCCCACCTAGCTCCGCCCACTTTTGGGGGCGGGACCTAATCTCTCCATTTTTGTGATCAGAGCCCATGGGTGTATCCACCATATAAGTTTGGTTCGGATCCGGGATACTTTTGTCATTGTCCGGACCCCCCTTGACAGTTGTTCCGTTTATTCATGGAATGTCTCTTAATAATGAAAATAACTTTGTCTAATATATAGAGATCACAAGTCGATTTTTGATAAAGGTCCCAGAATATCAAAAGTTATATAATTTAAAAGCCCTTATTTGCCAGATTCTAAATCCGTTTAGATGTTTGAAAATGGATCATCATACGCAAAGTTATGGTCATCGGAATTGAGGGTGTTCTTGTTTTTCCTGCAGTTTTTTATAAAGAGAATTTTTTTTAAAATCAAGATTTTTTGCTTATTTTTACAGGAGTGGAGAGAATATGAAAATGAATGGCTTTATGTATTTTACATTTATGGATAACCTTGAACGACCGGTGGTGTACCCTTTCTAAATTTGGGAGCCAAAAAAATCAAAATTTTTATTGTATGATTTTTGGACAAATTTGTTAATATTTTATGTCGATTCTAAATCTGAATTTTTTTTTTTTTAATTTATATCGATCAATAGGGTTTATAGCCGAAAAACTTTAGTGGGTTTATTTACATTGTAGAATATACTATTTCTAAACTATATGCCCCGGGAAATTTATCGGTGAATATTAGTGAACTCATATTTTAACATTTCTCAAACTCTATGTAGTTAATATCAGTTGATCATTTTTGAAAATAATTAAAATGAAATTTCGTTTTAAAAATAATGAGAAAATCTGATAGAACACCCTATGCATAATTACTAGAGAAAAATTGTTTCTCTGAACATACCTGAATGCGGCCCTGTTGTGAGATCAGGTCTCCGACGAGTCTATTCCATTCAGTTCTCTCTCGCTGCACAGCGGTGAAAGTCCTCATCGGTTTGCTGTACATTTTGACTTGTTGATTACAGAAGATTTCCTGAAAGCAACTAAATTTGCTTTAAGAAAACTAATCAAATTTGTCTAGATTCATAAATGCCAGTTGAACAAAAGCAACCAAATGATGATGAAAAATTGAAAAAGATGAAGAAATATAAAGGAAGTGAAGTAAACTCAACATGGTGTCAAATCCATGATCTATACACAAGAATTGATAATAAATAAAACGGGATTTTGAAAGAAAGGAAAATACGCAGTAAGTTCCGATAGGATTCAGATTATCAAATCAGATAGAATTTAGCATCCTTATCAAGAAATCAATAAAATTCAATATAGTTGAGATTAGGTAATTCATTAGCTTAACCACTTGAGATCGATAAAGGTAAAAAGGTTGCAAACCGTAAACGGTAAACAGAACTAGGGCTCTGGGGGCTCTTATTCTGGCACGGTAATAGCTGATTAGGGGTAGCGGTGTTGTTCAGTTAGTAGTAGGTGCGTGAGTGTGCTCAAACTTGGGTAATTAAGCCTTTTATTGCGAAAAGAATAATAAGTTTAACATAAATGCAAAATATACAAAAATTTTAATATAAATTTAAAACGGGAGAGAGTCTTAGCCTCGACGCAACGATTTATGAGAATGACGGTTTTCATACGACCCAGCGGCATTTCGAGAGTAAATGTTTTGCTTTAGAGGAAGAAAGATACCTTTATAGCACATTGCTTCCTGACAGTCTCGACCAAAAATAAGGAAAAGGGCTCAAAAGTATTGAAGAATTCGACTCCGTCCTTTCCCCCATTTTTACCAAAAAAGAGTCGTGTTTCACGACAAACGGTGTTGTATGCACTGTCGCAAATTGTGACTTAGTCAAAATTTTATTATCATTTTAGAGATTTTGTTTGATAAAATGGTCTGCAAAAGCGAGATAGAAATGTTTCAATTTATTGTTCCCTAAATCTCTTCTCTTGTCAAAATATTGTCATCGCTAGCGAAATGGCTGAGAAATTATTGATCCCTCTTAACTATTCTTCAAATCTTCAATTTTACTTCTTATTTTAATTCTTATGGTTTGTTGATTTATCGGTTTAATTACTTAGGCTTAAGATAATAAATTGGTGCGGTATTCCATCGATCAGCTAATTTGCCTGACTATCCGCTAAGCTTGAAGCAGCCAACACACGTTAATTCTCTAGCCATTTTCACGCACGAACACTACTCCGAGATATTTATTTCTTTGACCATTCCATCTAATCCTCAGAGATATTTCTTTTCAAGCCGAAGAGTTTGACAGTGATAAAGGACACACAGCGAGAGAGCATTATTGTCTCGGAAACAGTAACGATAGAAAAATAAAAATAAAAATCAAACCCCTAAAAATTTCAAAATCAAAATCGCATTACCGAAAATATCAGAATAAAACTTTTATCCCGTCGCTGCTCGGAAAGTAGAGGAAAACGAAGGAGAACGAGAGAGCGGTTCGGCTCAAAGTGCATTCCTCTTCGCTTTTTTTCTTTGATCTCTGAGAAAATAATTCTATCTCGCTTTTCATTCATCCTTTTCATCATTCAATTTTTATACATTTTAAACCGAAAACATCTCTGAACATTCTTGTCTTTTCCTGATCAATCTGCCAAAATCGTCAATTCCACATAATCTCAAATCAATTATTGTCTGCTTTTCTTCACAACGGTGGAAATTATTTTCCTTTCATCGTATCCATATTTTAATCGAATCGTTATATTTCTTGATCCGTTAATGAACTTTTTAATCATCCTCTTGCAATCAGTTTCAATCTCATAGCAAAAATGAATAACTGTATCTTAGCTTATAGTCTCGTTCCGAGTATGATAAGCATGAGCCATTCCCTTGATCCATGCCTATTTTCCCCAATTTTCACTCTCTTTATCTCTATCATTCAACTGTTCATGTTCACTTTTTCAGTCTATTTTCAATCACTTTTCTTCTCATAAGGATTAAAACTAAGCCAAAATTAAGAAAATTTCGAAGATGTAATCGAAGTTTTTGGTATTTGAGAGAAAAAAAAGATTCATTTTCGAAGTAGTAGTCTACTGTAAAATCTAATATAAAAGTCATCCTAAATTAGAAATCATCCTATAATAAAAGTCCATGAATTTCTATTTTAGATTTTACGATAAGCCAATTGACCTAGAAAAATCTATAAAGTTGAATTTTCGATGTTGAAGTTTCGTAACAATTCAGCTTTTCATCTTTTTTTATCACCCAATTTACAGTATATCTATTGCAATTATGATCATACTCCTTCCGTTCTTTCTTACTTCATATTATCTTAGTTAGAGGTTGAAATGATTCCCGTGCATAATCTGGAGGATGTAGCCAGAAGATGGTTCAAGCCAGTCCCCTTTGATGAGCCATGTGATAGGATGAACTATTGCTGGACGACTACCATCTTCCTATTTTTGTCCATCGTCTCATTCTGGCTACAGTAAGTTTATTTCTATTAGGATGTTAGAAAAACCTTGTCCGATGATTTTTTACAAATTTTTTATTGACATATTAAAGCGGTTCTATGGCAAGTGATCATTATAACATCGCAGAGGTGTTATGAGCTGAGTACTGCAGCCCCACAAAGATGTAGACGAGTGTGTGCACTGTAGAAGCTAAGAGGTAGACCAAAGATGCGAGCGAAAACGTTTATTGAATGATAGAGTGGGATATTTATAAAGGCTGAGGGTGAGATATTTAGAGATAGATATGCAATTATTGTAGATTGAGGTTATCACATACATTTCATACCCTAACTCACACGAATTCTCTCAGATACTCTGCAGCCCCGATCCAATGCCTTGTTCCCGAGAACTTCGCCCATTCTTGGGAAGAGGCTGCAGAGGCTTTTTGCTTTTCCACGGCGACCTACGCTGTTCCACTCACTGAAAGGATCCCCCAAACTGATAAGGAAAAGGAGGAAGTATGTTATAATTTCATGAAAAATAAATAATATATTGATTTTTCAGGCCAGAATCCACTATTTTCAGTGGGTTCCTTTTATGTTGGCACTTCAAGGGCTCCTCTTCTACCTCCCTAGCTTCATCTGGACGTACCAGGATAAGATCACTGGTAAGCTTTGTTTGGTTGTGTACATTGCACAAATATGCGATAGATTTTCGAAAAATTTTAAAAGCATAAAATAGCCCATGTAATTGCGCATATTCTAGTATATAGGTTTCTGGGAAACAACTATCTGCTGGATTGGGAAGGGGTCCTGATGTAAAAAATGGGAGTATACCGACCTCCTATTTTTTTGCAGAAAATCTATTTTCCTGAAAAATTTTAGGAGAAGTTTTGAAAATCTAATGCCATATTCGAATTCTACGTATCAAATTACCTTAAAATCAGTCCTAAAAAGCATTAATTAGATATGACACTTTTGAGAAAAAAACAACCAAATGGGCGTGACTCCACCCACATGAAGGGGCGGGACGGGAGTAAACAAACCCATTTTTGTGATTAGGGTCCAAGGGGGTACCCACCCACGAGTTTGGTTCGGATCCAGGATACTTTTGCAATAGTCCGACCACCCTTTATATTTCTCTCTGGTTACTCAAAAATGCGTCTTAAGTGAGAAGTAACTGCATCTGAGACAGTTTTCGATGAAGGATAATTGGATTGACCATATTAAGCGCTTTGTAGGAATCGATCTGAAGACAGCCATTGAAGAAGCGGTGAACATCAAGACGATGATTAGGGGAGACAGAGTGAAAGAAGCCCAAGGACTAGTCCGTTACTTGATTGATGTCCTTCGAATCGATGACCAAGAGCCTCTTCAGAATCGAAGCTGGTCTTGTTGGTTAGTGGCTCATTTATTATCCCATACCTCGACCTCTCTTTCTGAGCTCTATCTAACTGTTCTATTTCTATTTGACGCTAATGTTCTCTTACAGGCCGAAGCGCAGAAACGGATCGACAATGTGCTGTATTTATTTGGCTGTAAAATTTCTATACTTATTAAATTCTCTCCTTCAACTGGTTGTCATGAACAGATTCCTAGGAACCGATAATTACTTCTGGGGAGTGCAGGTCTGATAATTCTCTTCTTTTATCCATTTGAAGATGATTGTCATTCTTGAAGGAGCTATTGGATTTATTTCACGGGGAAATAACTCATGACTCAGAAATCTTTCCACAAATCACTTTGTGCGACTTTACCATGCGCAACGTCGGAAATCTGCAACGATTCACTTTTGAATGCGTTTTGCAAGTCAACATCTTTTACGCAAAGATTTATCTATTTTTGTGGTAAGTAACTCGTTTAGTTTCTTACATTTATTGTTTTCCTATAGGATATGGATCAGTTTGATTAATGGAGCTTCATTGCTCAGCTTTCTGCTCTCTCTCATGAAGGTTATGGGCCCAATGAGAGAGAGGTCCACGCTGCAATGGATCAGAAGAGCGACCCGGGACAGGGGGGACGCAATTATCAGTGCTGATGCACTGAAAATCTTCACCCATGACGTTCTTCGCGCAGGTTAGACGCAATCTAAACTTAATTTCTGGTCGATTAGTTTAACTTCCATTCAACAACTATCTTATAAATTTCTCATAGAATAACTTCATTCACATTGATTGCCAGTTCAAATCAGTTTTATTTCAATCATTACTACTTCTATAAACAAATCAATATTGCTTTAGATGGTTTTCTGGCACTAGCCCTGATCGAACAACATTCAGGGGGGATAGTTGCCAGCGAATTGGCCTGTGCAATCTATCAACGCTATCTCGAACTGGTGAGTTTTCTTAAGTGAGCTTGAAAAATCACAAGTCAAATTCTGCAATTGCCAAAATTACGAAAAATATGGAATAAATAAGAATGACAATATTTTACCATATTATAATTTCTCAACAAAATTTTTCGAATGAAAATCAGCGCGTAATTTGTAAACGAGTAGACGATATTTTATCGATTCGAAGAACGATTTTGACAACTATTTGATATTGCGTAATGCACACTCTTCATATTCGGATTTATGCAGTGTTTATTCTGTCTTGAGTAATCAGTCATTTACAACATTAGTGATTATTAGTTTTTAAATTACCAATACAGATTTTCGTATAATAAGTTATAAATTAATGACACCCTGCAAAGTTTGTAATTGTAAAATTTAGATTGGTGATAAAGGAAAGAACGTTGATATAACGAGAATTGAATATGACTCCACTCTGTGATTATTGGATCTTGATAAATACTGCTAAATTAAAGAGCGATCTTAATCATTCTTCCGTGATCTATTCGCTCTAATTATTTTCGTCATTAAAATTCGTTAACCACTTCTTCATACAGAACATGGTATTTCTGAACTTTTTTTTGTTTTAAATTAGATTTCTAAGTTAAATGATCAAATATTTAGCTAAATTTACGATTATGTTTGCTGCTGTATCTATTACGATTTGGCGTTGTTCTTTTCTTGCCTCTCTTTCTTCGTCCCACATTTTTTCATTTTTATTTTGTTGAAGCTTGGCCTTCAATTGTGTTTTTGCGTCTGTAGCATAACCTTGGACAGCAACAATGACCTCTGACGCGATAATTATAGCTTTTGTAGCTTCCTCACATCTTGCCTCAAAATCTTTAGCCGGGCTAACAAAATAGTTCCGAATTGGGCTGTTCCGAATAGGACAGTTCCCAATAGGGGGTGTCCCTTTTTTTATGTATCATTAGCTTTAAAAAGTATGAAATTTCTACAATAATTCTATGCTAATTTCCATACTTTTTTGAGTAACTTCGTGTTCTTTTTTCAATTTTACTCAATTTCTATTATGTCAATTGTTTCACTTTAATTTCAGCTTGATGCTTATGAAAGTTTCTACATGAATTTTATGCAGATTTTCATAATTATCGAGTAATTTCCGCGTTTTTCTTCAATTTTACCCAATTTGTTATTATGTCATTTGCTTCATTTGAATTTTAGCTTGATGTTTATGAAAATATATGAATTTTATGCCAATTTTCATAATTATCGAGTAATTTCCGTGTTTTTCTTCAATTTTACCCAATTTGTTATTATGTCATTTGCTTCATTTGAATTTCAGCTTGATGTTTATGAAAGTTTCTACATGAATTTTCATAATTATCGAGTAATTTCCGTGTTTTTCTTCAATTTTACCCAATTTGTTATTATGTCAATTGTTTCACTTTAATTTCAGCTTGATGCTTACGAAAATACCTACATGAATTTTCATAATTATCGAGTAATTTCATTGTTTTTCTTCAATTTTACTCAATTTTTATCATATTCTTTTTTAATTTATCATATTATTTTTAGGCAAAAACAAATCATGCTTTACTTCTGAGCAAAATAGGGAAACCTAATATCAGAAAATGCTTTTCATAACTAAGAATAATGAAAAATCTAGCCACTACTTCACCTTATCTTGGTGTTATCAATGCTGGTTTTCCGCATATATCAATATTATTAACTGATCAAGTTATTTCCTGCTGAAAGTGATCAAATTGTTGCTTTGTGATAAATAATTATTCAGTTTCAATTCTTTTCTGCAGAAAAAGTGTAAATGAACATGAAAATGTCAAATGTATTAATCATAGGGAAGTAACAAAACGATTTTTGGGATCTTCAGAAACGTAATTCAAAGGAATTTTCCTAAAATTTTGAAACCGGCTACACAAACTAAAATGAACGAGATTTGCCGTAAAATAGGAAGGAATATCAGATCATTTTCTAAACAGACGACAACTAGTTGAAAGCAGAATGTGACATTTCAAAGCTGAATTGAACGATAAAATCCTCGAGAATTTCAGAAACGATGCTTCCATTTTTATTTTTGACTATGATTTCGGCTTGTTTGACTGGCAACTTCATCTTCTCATTTTCTTCGATATCTTTCTTGATCGAGAACTTCGAGCATCTGCAGGTGCTCCACGTTCTCAATCAAGAGTGATATCGAAAATGACACTTCGAAGAAACTCCCTATCATTAAATCTGATTTGACGCTGAACATCCAGAACAATACAATCGTCGCTGGAATATATGACTTCTATGTTGAAATCGGTCTTGAATATTCGGTAGATAATATTAGGAACTTTGTATAAGATGTGTTGTTTTCTGTCGAATTAGTATACGATGTCAACTAAGCGAGCTATTAATGAAATTAAAACTGATCATGTGTTGCTGTAAATTTTGATTATCTACTAATTTTTTGAATTCGTCATTCTTATAAATTTTGAACATTCAAGTTTTTTCTTCTGAACAAAGATTTTAAAAAAATTTTTTTAAGCAGTCAAATATAGACAATCATGAAACGACAATTCGTTGCATTTGTCAAGAAACGTATTAATTTTAATGTGCAGATTTTACAAATATCTTGAGAAATTTTATTTGTTAACCTCGAATAAATGTCTACATTTGAACCTTTATCTACCCCAAAATAAATAAGTAGTGATAAATAATATATTGCAAAAAGTACTAAAACTTATTAGTCTTTGCACTTGATGAGCTTAAATCAAAACCATAACTAAGGCGGAGGTGCTTGACAGAGTGCGTAGGGAGTGGTGTCATCAGGATTGTTGCTTAGGGTCCAATCGTCCTGAATTAATAAATGCTACTACCAAATCATAATAGAAATCTTTCGTACATAGATTCCGAGTCCAGCGCGCGTTGTATCAGGATTCGCAGCCCCATCCAAAGGAGCCCGAATGAAGTCTACAGCACTGAAATTATTCGGACTAATCATTAACAAGGCTGGATTATTTCAGTGCAAGCTCATACGCTCTGATAGCCGACCTGTAAATGACGAAATGATAAAATGTCGGAATGTCGTGTTAGAGAGCGAGCGAAAGGAGAAATATGTAGTGCGAGAAAAGGGCATTTCATCAATTACAAGAAATCGTTTCACTGTTTCATAAATTACAAATTTCTGTTCTGATTTTGCATCAATATCAAGAGGTTTTACTCATAAACTTTTGAAATAGACGTCAAGAATGTCGAAAATTTACAGGAAAAATCGCTTGATATCCATAAGACGTCAAAAAGATTGAACTCACCCTTAAGTTTCTAATATTGCAATAAGTGATGTGAAATTTATATTTTCACTGATATTATGCTTGAATGAAAGCTCTGAAACCCACTTTCCATCATACCACTCCAACATACCAGCAGCATTGTAGTAAAGTCTTAGCCAAAGAGGGGGGACTAACGAAGACATCTAAATTTGAAATTCAACAATTTCAAATGAAAAGTGATTTATGGCAAAGAAATTAGGAAAGAACAAACTCACTTGTTTGTAGGAACAGATATTGATCTTCCGAATGAATACTGGCTGGCATCATTCCAGCAAAACCAGTTGAGGCACAAGTCGCTAGCATATTAGCTATTGTGCCTTCAACATAGTCTTTCTGAAAATTTAGTAATAGAATTTCAATTACCAAATTTATTTCATTGGTAAATAACTTAAAGGCTTCTCAAATTTCTATATCCTTCTGAAACTGGAACGAACGATAGAGGCATGCAAATTTTTCGTAAGAATGAAAAACTTATTCCATAGCATCTTCTAGTTGGAGCATAAAAGACCCACAAATTTCCATAAACCGAGCAATCTAAATGAAGTCGGATTTTAATCACCACTTTAAAATGTTCAAAATTGTTCACCATGAGGAGTTGTTGTGCTCTAAATACTTTTGTTTAAAATACAATTGAAATTTATCGCCAAATTACAGGCGTCGTCGTTGATGTCGATGAGGTTAACATTGAAGTAGATACAGTCGACATCATCGTTGTACTTACTGGTATAATAAATTTGATTTAGTTTATTTACATTTCGAAAAGTCAAAAACTGGAAATTGCTCGTGCAGAATCTAAGATTATTAGATTTTGTAACATTTTATTATCAATGACTTGGGAAAGCATGGCCTATCGAATGCGCGGAATATAGTCAAATAACTAAAAGAAGAATGGATAATTTTACACTCTTTTCCAATATATTTATGATTGTCGGCGAATGGTAAAAGTATTTGAGATTTGGAAATTCGCAGTCTGAATCTAAGTAAAAATTGGTTTTTTTCTCGATAATTTTTCTTACTCTAACTTAGTAATTTACATATCAATTTGTAAATCATAGCACGATTTTTGTAAAAAAAAACTAACCTTATGATTTAGTGATTAATAGCCTCGAATTTTAGGAAAAAATATTGTCCCTTCTGTAGTAACATTTGGCGAAGAAGAAATTCTTGTGGGAATCCTGTGTTATTGCAACACAAATTTAAAGAATATCCTTTATGGTACATTTACTCATTGATTATTATTTTAGCCAATATTCTTCTCTGAAAATATATATCATTGTCGAATGGTAGAAATGATGTTTCATTGTTTTATAGAATTGGAAGAAAAAGCTGCGCATTAATTTTTCAAATGAACACGCTTAAATAAGTGAGTATTTACTGAACATAATTGGTTTAAAATATGAATAATGATAAGTGTTATAGATTCAAAACACCTAATCGGATGGCACATTTTTAACGATTTGCCCATATCTGATGATCGACAATTATGGACATTCAATGCTGAGACGAGAAACGTGTGCTAAATGTACTTTTACCGAACTTATTCAAATAAGTTTAGAACTGTGTCGGATATATTTTGAATAGAGGCAAGTCAAATAAAAGATTTATTCTGTCTGAAAAAGTCTGCAAAAAATTCTGAAAAGTTTAAAGGATCAAGCCGAGGTAATTTCTTCAGATTATGTCTATAATTTTAGAGAATGCACCAAACTTTTGAATATTCTTAAATTATTAAGTAAGATATATTTAAACCTAGCAATAAAACCATCTAGATATCAACAATATAAATTATAAATGTAGAGGAAGAATGCGGACAACTCATTGTAGCCAATATCGAAAAATGATGGATCAGAGATGGACGCCGAATTTTTTAAAATATACTAATCTATGGATGATTGGACTAGAGCACAGATTGAAGCTATGCAAAACATACTCCAGAAAAGCAGAATATATGAAAGGAAAATTGTCAGGAACTACAGGCTTTGCTTCTTCCATTTCGTAGAAAAATCTATTTTTCTGTCGATAAAATCAACCGTTTATAAAGGGAAGACAGGCTTTCCCCTCCCCATTTCTTTCTTCAACTCTTTTGTCCGTCTTGCTCTTTATCCCTACCATGACATTACAGTCATGGCGAAACAAAGACTACGTGCCTCTTGCAGATTTTCATGTTTTATTGATTTTTTGAATTTCTCTGATTTATGTTCATTTATACATATTTATTAATAGAGGTTTAATTACCTAAGTTTTATATAAATAAATTGGCATTCCATTTCCAATTTATACAACTGCCTGATTTCTGCCACATTTGATCTACAATACACACAGTCTATCTCTCTCCCTAAGCATCTTCAATATACGCATATATAATAGAGCCTCTATAAAATTTGAGTATTGCTCAGACTAGGAATGAAATCTATCCTGGAGAGCTGAAAATTTGCATACGGGGGTTTCGATCACGGTGAATTCAAATTCGTTGTATGAAATTGTTCTAACGAACTTTTTAAAATTTGACTATTTTAACTTTTCTCTCACTTTCTTTCGTCATAAACAAAGAACGCTTTCAACTTCTCAATATCTCTAAGATCAAGCTTTCTCTCCCCTTTCAGAGGGCGAAAACAGTTTGCCCCCTTAGCTCTTTCCTGCTGGAAATAGTCGGTTTCTGTCCCTATCGCTCGCTTCGAGCAATTTTTATGTTTTCGTATTTGTTTCGTCTAATAAATGTTTGTAATCTAAACTCATGTGTTCTTAACTCATAACAATCACACAAAGTGAACACCCCAACTGTCTTACAACCACTTCTATCTCATCCTCTCACTGTACCCCAAAGGCAAGCAAGTTAACCATCTTTAACTTGTTTGCATAGAAATAGTTACGCGATAGATTGCTTGAAAGCATAAGAACATTTTTATAACTAGAAATTATACATTGCTATTTTAGAAATATCAGTATTATCTATCTTATCTGTCAACTGTGAAAATGGAAATGAAACTTGATCCACGCAGAGAGCGCGATTTCAGACGTATTTTACTCAGCTACGTCAATTCCTCGGATTCAGAAGGTATGTTTCAATTATTGTTCTACATAAAATTATTTATTGTTCGATTGTCAAATTTTGAAGCTAAAAAGATTACTATTGAAACGTTTTTTGCAAAACAGACTATTTAATTTTATATTGATCTACTATCATTTTCATTAAGATAAATTGAAAATGATTAATTTCAGCTGCCGTAATAAAATACGAGGGCAGAAACGAGGCAAGATGGATTCATAATAAGTTGGAAAATGAAGCGCCATTCAAAGGCCAACTGAAAGGTCTCAGATTGTCAGTGCAATTTTTCAAGAAAATCGAAAACTAAATAAAATTTAGCCGGTTTCCATCTGTTTTTTACATCTTCAAGACCGACGGAAGCTCAGTATCGAGGCCGGATCATCCAACTCACTTCAGCCTCTCCGAGACGATGAAGGCCGAGGTAATTATTTTATTTATGCAAATTTAAAGTATATGAATGAAAGACATCATTTCTACAATAATTTCAGCTGATCAGATTTTTCAATCATCTCGACGCGATGAAACGACGTGCAGAGGGCGAAAGAAGAAAAGCGTTGGAAATGGATGAAACTGGAGAGATCGTCTTTGATGCCGAAATCGATCCGTACATCCCCGAGAATGCGACCATCACTGGGATCGAAGGTAGACATATATCCCTACCCATGAAAAAAAAACTTATTGTTTGCAAGATGTGGTATGGTTTTTACGCATAGGAATTTGGTGTATCATTTTCAAATTCATACAAAATTTCCATTATTCAATAGGCAAACTAAGTTTTCATTTAAAGCAATCAGTTTCCATTTGCGACCTATCCCCCGTATATTTTTTAAGTCTAACTCAAATGATTTGAATCAAATTCTCCCTAGGATTTGATCACAGTGCCAATGCAAGCGCCATACTTGTTTAAACTAACTGTTGAGGTCGTGAATTTTCTGACATTTTATTAGCTAACAGATCCAAAGTAGCAAATACAATAATAATCAACGTTGATAATTAACGCTAATAATAAGGAACAACGCGAGCGAAAATGGGGCACATCTTATATAGGGGCTTGTAAGCGAGGACGCTTCGTGAATTAATAAATAGATCATATTGAATGTCTTTATAAGGCAAGATCGATTATTCAATAATAATTTACTCATCATATACATCAATTGTTTCTAGAAAATAGAAAAGTCGCAAAGACGGCTGTGAAACTAACCAATTCTGACTAGTTTGAAAAATAAGCATAACAAAATTCCAGAATCTATGCACTCTCGTGAGTCAGCTAGGGCAAAACCATCTAAGATTCCACCAATGGCAACTGCATCCTCCGAAATGAATAACTACAGGTAATTAAAATGCTTCTAACGCAAAGATTTCAAACAAAAACATAGGAAACAACTGCCTGCTTACACCAAACGAGGTGACGTGCTTCGAGTGATTGAAGCGAATCAAGTCACGATAGTGACGGGCGGAACAGGATGTGGAAAATCGACCCAGGTATGGACTCATTTTAAACTGAAAATCGCCAAAAATATCTTTAAAAACGAATTGAAAGTTAGTAATACAGTTAAGGTGTAGACATATTTTATATTAAATCTGATCTTCGTATCATCAATTTATGATAAAATGATATTTCACTGGATGCAAACTATTCGCCTTGTATGCACATAATTTCCCAGTCAAATCTAGAATGTTCTATAACTATATTTAGAAATGCCAAAAGGTCAAAACTAGCATTCGAATTTTCGAACGTTTTTTTCCAAACCATCTGGTCGAGTTCCTAAATGAAAATTTTCATTTTTAAAGTGATCACATTGCTATAAAAGAAAAAAATGTACACAACTGAGATGGTGATAGGATAATCGAAATTTATATGTAAAATATAGGTTCCACAATATATTATCGAGGACTCCGCAGCCAAAAACAGACAAGCCTCGATCCACCTCACCCAGCCGAGAAGAATACCGGCAATTGCGATCGCGGAAAGAATCGCAGAGGAAAGAGGCGAACGCATCCCATCTACAGTGGGATATCATATTCGTCTAAATCGAAGGTATGAAAACTATTCATCCATTTTTCTATAAAGAACAATTTACCATGGATTTATTGCAAAAATGCGGTTCTAAATTTCGCTATTTTCAAGATACAAATCGTGAACATACTTGGTAAATTTGATTGAGCTTTAGTTTTCATTTATGTTTAAGCAAAAATAAAGGACTCTGAGCTTAGTCAAACATGATAATCGAAATATGTAAACCTAAAATATAATATTAGAAAATTTAGAATTGATAATGAAAAGTGCTGCTTGACCGTATGCACTAATGGGATCCTGCTGCGGAAATTGGCCAACGACCCTACACTTCTCGAGGCCACACACGTCATCATTGTACGAGCATCCTACCTTTCGAATGATTTATTTCAGTTAATAGATTAATTTAGGACGAAATCCATGAGCGGGAGCTGAATTCGGACTTCATCCTCCTATTGCTCCGAATCGCCCTGCTGAACCGTCCGGATTTAAAGGTTGGAACAATTATATTGTTTTTGAAAATGATTATTATATAGGTAATTCTTATGTCGGCTACGATGGAGAGTCTCGTCGACCAACTCATTCAATATTTTGAATCTCAGAAAATCCGAGTTGGAAAAGTGAACAGTAAGTCAGATTAATTGGTGTGCCGAATCTGCTCTCGAATTTCTCAAAATAAAAATTCCGCACGTTTATTATGAGCACATTTATTTTTCAATAATCCGGAACATTATTATTTACTTTCAGTTCCATCGCGAATGTTCACAATTGACACCTTCCATCTAGGCGATATCGTCGCTTTGACGAATTACCTGCCGGAGGAGAAAGATAGGCCAATAAATGAGGTTATTAAATTGATTTATTTACTCTCCATTATCCTCCAGTTCGGAGTTGCTTCCGTCTCTCTGCTAAGGCGATGGTGCGGGTTAAAATAGCGCAGAAAGTGAAGAGAGCGCAGCGAGGACGCAAGGAGATAAGGAGGAAAGACTTTGCACCTCTCTTTTGCCCTGAGACAGACAATATCAATTTAAGACCAATGAAATTTTAGGATTTATCCGACGAAGGCCAAGTCGACATGGAACAGCTGCGGCGAGAGGTCGAAAAATCGCTTCCGGGTCGCAAATCCGCCTTCGATCAATTCTCGAGAATTCAACTCGATGAAGCAAGAATGACTGAGGAAAAGGAGACCTATCTTGCCAAGGTATGTCTTAGCCATTGATGTTGCAGGTTGTTTGCATGCTTGAAGTATCCAGAGAAAAATGAAACGTCATATTATCATTTTAGATCTATGAAAGGTCAGGCGGCATAAATTTTACCGAAGGAATTGATACAGAATTGACATTCCGGATCATAAAATACATATATGATAGCGCAGTAGATGGTAAGTAGTATTTTTGATAGTTGAAAATTTTCATTAACCACTATCTACGATCAGGGGTGGGCCGGAATCGACTTTTGAAAAAATTCGGAATCGGTATCGGAACCAAAATCGAATTTTTTCGAGAGGCCGGTATCGGTATCGGAATCGGAATCCAAAATTTCGTGACCCCGGAACCGATATCGGAATCGGAACCCAAATTTTTCGAGACACCGGTATCGGTATCGGAATTGAAATTTTCAAAGAGTCGGAGTCGGAATCGGAAGTTCTGATGCCAAAAATCGCCGGAACTTCCGGTTTCGGAATCGGAACTTCCGGCCCAGCCCTGTCTACGATCCTTATCAACTAAGATAAGAAATTTAGGAGCAATTCTGGTTTTCCTGCCTGGGGTGGATTCAATCAATAAACTTTGGGAACGATTGGAGAAGGAATGGCCGAGTTCGTCTGACGACAGCCCAAGCACGTCGTCGAATGGCCCGATGATCTTCATGCTTCATTCTCAGATGAATTCCATCGACCAGTTGGAGGCTGTGAATGGCAAGGCAGAGAATGGTCAACGACGGATTGTAAGCCAAACTTCAATACCGATCTGCGAATAATTAGTTTTTTTTAGATCCTTAGTACTAATATCGCCGAGTCATCGCTCACGATCGAAGATGCGGTAACTAAAGGCAAATATGTGATTAAATCAATTATTTAATCAGGTTTTCGTGGTCGATTGTGGAAGAGTGAAGGAGATGTCGTACGAGCAAGACTATCGAATCTCCAATTTGACGGAGATCAAAATCGCTCAGAGCAACGCTGAACAGCGTAAAGGTAAAGATCAAGATTATGTGTAGTCAGAAACTGTAACTGAGGGATTGACATGAAAGGATTAACCAACCATTTTTCTCATTTGAATAAAATAAATTATCATTTCAGGACGAGCTGGAAGATGCAGAAAGGGATTCTGTTTCCGCCTGTATTCAAACGGTGATTTCAAGGGAATGGAGCAAGCTCAGAAGCCGCAAATGGAGACAAATTTGCTACACGTTCGTAATATAACTTATAGAAAAATTGTTTCTAAACGTCTGAACATAAATATATTTTAGGAAGTCGCTCTAAATGCGAAACTCCACCCGTTTTACAACATGACAGCTGCCCAATTGTTAAGCATGACACTCAATCCACCTAAATTAGTTGACGTGCGAACTTCCCTAAGATACTTAGAGGTAAATTTAAAATCTGTTTACCCATTGTATTGATCGAAAAATTGATAGGAAATCGGAGCTGTCTATTCACCGTATTCGTCGTCCAATGCCTACGAATTTGATAAAAATTCGTTTGATGAAAATGCTGATATTCGAACGATCGACTGGAGTAAATACGAAGAGCAGGCTATCACGCACCTGGGGAGGCTGCTTGCTCAACTTCCAATCAGCGTCGAATATGGTTACTAATCTTAAGAAATCATAGAAAAAATGTTTCTTCAGGCCGCATGCTGCTCTATTCAGCCGTGTTCAGATGTCTCAACCCAATTGCCAGCCTGGTCGCAATACAATCTGCAGGAAATTTAGGTTATTGCCTCAATAATTACATGAATGTTAAACTAAATAAATTTAATTTAAGAACTGGTCGTGAGTAAAGAAAAGGAAGTGGCCGCGAGGAAGGTACGGGACCATTACGCAGCCAACCAAATGTCCGATCATCTTGTTAAGCTTCGGTTTGTAAACAATTAAAATAAATTAATAATTAAATAAAATTAGATTCTTCTACGATTTCGCAAGACTAGCAGATAAATCAGACCAGGTGAAGTTTTGCCGAGAGAAATTTCTGAATTTCAACACGCTGACTATGGCTATTGGAATTCGGTTAGTAGAGTGAGTTTGCAATTGATTTTCAAATAAATATTTAGGAATCAAATTATCCAAGAGTTGGAAAGGATTGGAATTCTGAATGATCAAGGAAGGAACACCGGAAGCATGCTCAACGACAAACGATACAACGAGTATGCGAAGAATTGGCCTATGGTTCAAGCAGCAATCGCCGCTGGCCTGTCTTCAAGTGTTGGATGGCGAATGAATGCACAATCGTCAGACATTATGAACAGGTAAATTTAAAATAAGTAGAATATCTCGATAGCATATATTCGATTGATATTTCCGTAGGAAAAAGTACGGGGAAAAATCCTGAAATCAATTTCGAAGTAAGAACTAATTTCATAATTTGGTTAAATGGAGAATAAAAAACAAAATAAAATGAAGAAATTTTTATGTAGAGAGAATATTAAAAGTGGAAATATTTGAATTATTGAAGCTAATTTCTTTAAACACAGATCACCTACCCCAGCGAGTTTCCATTCGAGATCGAGTCTCAATCGTCAATTATTCAGAAGCCGATCGGAGAACGTCTCTATTCCAAATACAGATTACTTTATCTTCGACGAGCTTACAAGAACAACGAAAGGCCTCGCAGTATGCAAAATGTTCACTCTTTATCAACATTCCAATTTTGAAGGTGCGCACGATAACAGCAGTTCCTCAATGCATTCCCGCCCTCTTCAGTGGCAACGTCTTCACAAAAACGGCGTTGATAAATCTGTTCAGTTTAGATAAGTTCAAAATAAATTTAAAGAATAATTGAATTGAAATTTAAATAACGCACATATTCTAACTTGAATTTGTCAAAAAAAACTTTCTTTGAATTCAATTTTATCTACCAGAATTTAAAGAATTACTTTACATATAAAATTTGTATGATAATAATCGAAAATAGTGGGCTTGCAAAAATATTTATGAAAACTCATGAAACTGATTTGTGCCAAAAATCAGCTCATAATTTTTGTATTGCAAAAGCATTTCAAGTTTTCTGGGTTTGGCTAATTTTTTTTATTTTTCAACTTCTCCAATATCTTAGTCATACCCCTGAAGATATTTTGATATCATAATTGATCGACTCGGATGCAACTTTGGTAACCGTTTGCGTTCCCTAGCCTTATGAAAACATTACTTCAAATTTAGAAAGTTCATTTGACCTTCTAAATATTGTTTTCAGGCGATAAGCTGTCGCTAGACAGATGTAGAGATCTGGAACCCGACACGCTCGAAAAAGAGCTCAAAAAGTCCTACTGGATGAAGACCGACAATTGGTTCCGATTGAAGGCTAAAAATTGGAAGGTTAAAAGAACCAATTCTATCATATAAATGCATTATTATTTATTCCAAACTCTGTAAGGTGCAAATTGGTACCTGATATTGTCATGGTTAAAAGAAAATAGAGAAAGAGCAGGCAAAAGGGATAAATATATATAGCCTAATAGTTATTCTTTATATCGTGTTTTCTACTTTCCAGATCTCGGACTATGAAATAATTGACTATTGACAAAACACTAGTTTTATTATATTATATAAATTCGTATTTTTGCAGGACGGCCAAATGGTTTTGATGTTCAGGATCTACATCATCTCATATTTCATATTGAGCATCAAGAATTCTAGCATTCTCAGAAGATGTGAAATTGGAGATGTGAGTTTTAATATTTTGACACTAACAAGAGGACGTTTCAGTTTGTGCATGCCTCGATTTGGCTGATTTTTTCACAGAATACCAAATCGAGATATGACAAACTAAAGCGTTCCCTTATAAAGAAAATTTTGATTTACAGAAGATGTTAGAGACACTGGATAAACTGCTATGCGAAGACCACCGCCGTTCTAACTTTGCACGGGTTGAGCTAAATCCCGATATTTGAATGTTTATGTCAATTGTTTCATTTGAATTTCAGCTTAATAATTATGAAAATCTCTTGAATTTTGTGCCAATTTTCATAATTATCGAGTAACTTCATTGTTTGTTTTTTCAAATTCTGCAAAATTGTTATCATTCTTTTTTATGTATCATTAGCTTTAAAAAGTATGAAAGTTTCTATCAATTCTATGCTAATTTTCATACTTTTTTGAGTAATTTCCGTGTTTTTCTTCAATTTTATCCAAATTTCTATTATGTCAATTGCTTCATTTGAATTTCAGCTTGATGTTTATGAAAATTTCTATTAATTTTATGCAGATTTTCATAATTATCGAGTAATTTCCGTGTTTTTCTTCAATTTTACCAAATTTCTATTATGTCAATTGCTTCATTTGAATTTCAGCTTAATATTTATGCAAATTTTCATAATTATCGAGTAGCTTCATTGTTTTTCTTCAATTTTACCAAATTTCTATTATGTCAATTGTTTCACTTTAATTTTAGCTTGATGCTTATGAAAATTTCTACATAAATTCTATGCAAATTTTCATAATTGTCGAGTAACTTCGTTTTTCTTAAAGTTTCTACAATCCTTGAAAATAATCAAAAGAACTTGAAACTTATTGAAAATTGATTGAATTTATTGCTAGTAAGCCTATTGCTAAACTTAAACATTTAGCAATTGAACTATTTTACGTCAATTGGTTGGTTTTTATAGTTAACGGGTCATGCTGACTTTTCTATTCATAACTATTTCATTTACAATTCAATCGATTACGTCTGAGAGATCAAATAAACATGAATTTTGTTACCTCCCGAAAACTAAAGTTTTACCAAATCAACCTCTAAAATTCTATCGATAATACTAAAATTTAATTATCTTCTAAAATTATACATTTTATCCAACCCGACCCCTAAATTTTTTATTAGTTTATAAATGGCAATGTTTTGACAGAGAAACCACTCCAAAACATTTTTCCTTAATTGTGTTCCTGCTTATTTAACGAATTACAGATCTTTATTCTGCCTTTTTCGACAAATCTTCAGCAATCAATAAACAATTCTGAATGAGAATTGCACAGAAAGAAAATTATTTGATTTTTTATCTGAAAAAAAAATCGTAAAATTTTCAATAGCTCTTCAAAAATAGGGCAATCAGGAAAGGTAGTAACTCAGTAATGTAATAATCTATTTAAAAATAAGTAGAGGAGGCTTTTTACCCTTTCTCTATACCATTTCGTACGTTACTACATTACTACTTTTTCAGGTTGCCAAAAATAGGCCTATCATAAAATTTTATTGAAATCTTATAAAAATATAAAGACAGTGCATGTCTTTAAGGAAGTTCAAGCAATTTGAGACGGTTTATTTCTTGTACCAATATCCTCCACCACCGTACCTGGAAAAATTAGAATTATCTAAATCTAAATTAGACAATCAAAAAAGGCAAAACTATTGTATTGGTCAATAATTTCTTTCCCACTTTCGAGAAAATTTTCTATAGTTTCTTCTTCCTCTAAACAAATTGTCAAGAAATCAAATGTTAACAATAATGATAGAAGACTATCAGCTGATTATCGGATAGATATAGGAATCTCTCTTTAGTATCTTTATGGGAAAATATTGACTAGCGTTGTGATAACTGTCATTTTAGGACTTCATTGCATTTCCGATAATATTTTTCCATAATAGCTATGATACATGACTAGATAAAAAGCTATAATATTCTACACTTCTTTAGTAATAAGATGTATGAGAAATTATCCTTAAAATCGCAAAGTATAAAAAGTTTTCTGGCAGCTTTCATCATATCATGCCTTTTTCTTATGCAATTTTACGACTAGAGATCAGGATAATTGAATCAAAAATTTAATTCTACTGCAATTATTGGAATTCATTAATTGATTATAGTAATATTAGATGTCTATAAGCCTCCTAAACATATTCATATGAATTGCTTCGTAAATCGATTACAGCGCGTGACAAGGGAGCCTTTTTTTAGAAAATAATTGATTTGTCATACTATTCTTATATAATTTTTAATCTGAAATGGCTTGGCATAAAATAATTAGTGAGTGTATTTGTAGAGTCCTATCTAAATGCACCGATGACATTCTTAAGGTTTTCCATTATTCGTTGAAGAATTGGATGAAAAAGTAAAAAATCGCTCTGTATAGACCCTATCACAATTATTTTTGCTAACATTTTATAAGCAACATATGAAAGCTTGAAACATCATCTATAGCAAGCTTAGGTACTGTACTCTAATACACAGTAACCCTTTCCATATTGGTATTTACCAGTCTTTAGTTATGATGGAAGGACAAAAGTAGGAAAAAAACTTATTGGCCAACAATATACATCCAGAAAAAAGTCAACTTATTTATCGAGCCTTGTTATAAATGATTAAAACCTACCCTCCGTATCTGAAATCAAATAAAATGAATTTAACTTTTCCTATGTTTTCTGAGACAAACCCGTATCCTCCATATCTGAAATAAAATGAATTTAACTTTTCCTATGTTTTCTGAGACAAACCCGTATCCTCCGTATCTAAAATGAAACTTATTAAATTTTTCCTATGTCTTCTAAGACAAACCCATATCCGGAGCAGTTAGGATTGCAAGGTGCGTATGTCCCACAGGAACAATTATAATATCTGGAATTCAAATATAATCATTTGATAAACTCAGCTTTTTCTTAATTTAACGATATCTATGATATTTATTTAAGAGTGAATTTCAGTAAGAACCAAATTCTATAAACAGGTCTGCAAATCGAGCTGATTTTCACATATCTTATTCAGTTTTTCACGCTGATTCTCGTGGTGCTATCCGTTTTCCGGAAACCGGTTACTGTACCGGATTACGGTAGCTTAAAAATTTAAAAAATCCGACCTCGAGGAAAAAATTCATAACTTTCTTATTTGTGGACCAAATCGAACGCGGTTTTCAGCATTAGATAGTCCATGAAAAACTCTACAAATAATGTAACTATGACCACCTGCTACCATCAATAACTTCCCTCAAAAAAATTAAAATTTGAAAAAGTGACCCTGACCGGCGACGGTTTTTCGCGATTTTGACCCCATCGATGTCTTGGGAAACAGGCTGGAAATGGCTTTATTTTATAGAGAATTTAATTCTGAATAAAAATATGTAACTTTTTCGAAAAAAAAATGTGGTTCCTGGGGTCAAATAACTCGCCGAATGCGTAAAATCAGGGTGATTTTCATGGAAGAAAATTTTCAAAAATTCATATCTCCCTGCGTGTGCACATTCTAGAATAAATTCTGGGATAAAAGTTGATCAACTTGAAGAGCTCTACAAGATTTTATGGAAAATTCCGACGTTAACTCACATTGCACTTGTAAACACAGTACGGGTATATAGGGTAACTTTTCCCGTCAAAAATAATTTTAAACGTTCTCTTGTTATTTTTAGATTATTTCCCTACTCAAGATCTACGAAATAAAAGAAGAATTATCGAATTTGATCCAGAAATAAGAAAGTTATGAATTTTCCCGAGATCGGGTCCGTCAAAACTTATGAGCTACTGTAATCCTGCATATGATAATTTTTTTAAATGAAAAACAAACCACATCATGAGAATGGGTGTGAAAAACTGAACAAGATATCTGAAAATCAGCCCGATTTGCAGACCCCTGCTTATGCCCTTTTGCTAAAGCTTTGGTTTTTAATGATATTCACTTTTAAAGTGTTTTTCAAGTGAAATTTTAGATTCATAAAATTTAGTGAACTAACCCATAGTAGCATCGTTTGTCTCTTTTGTGAAGCGGATCATTGCTCTCAGCGGCCTCCAGAGCGATCCAAGTTATTGCCAAGACGAGGAAAAGACAAATTAGCGTGCGCATTTCTAATAAGGAAAGTAAACTGTACAGCGAGTCCGGCTCAAATTGGTGGGCAATTCAATTCGAGTAGGATGATAACGAATATCATGCTGAAAAGGAGTCATCGTGTAACCTATTTTCAGGATTTTGCATTGAATTTGTCCTTACTCTACTGCTGCAACGAATAATGACAATATCAATGTCAATAATTGTTTCGCGATGTAAGCTAATTTTTAACTTTAAATGTTGCAAAGTAAAGAAAAAAGCAAACTTCAATGGAAAATTCTGAAAATAGGTTGCACGATGACCCCTTTTCAGCATGATATTCGTTATCAGCCTACTCGAATTGACTTACCCACCAATTTGAGCCGGATTCGTTGTACGCAGTTTACTTTCTTTATAAAGTTAGGTGAAATTTGTTGAATTTTTATCTAACATATCCTTATAATTAAAAATGATCTTCATAAAAAATAGTTAAATTTTAAAATTACTTAAAATGATACTTACTTGTCTGAAGCCAATGAAGTCTCCTAGTGAATAGAGGACTTCTAAGGCCGTCTCCAAATGGGCCGATTTCATGGGTTCCACCATTTTATCCGGCTCAATCCATTGACATTCACATTTTTTTTTCCAAATTATGTATTCATTTTACTTTTCTCTCACTTTCCTAAATTCTCTTTCTACGTTAAAAGATAGGAGTGCAAACTTGCCTTAGATATGGTACTTTCAGTTTTGCTCAAAATTCTAAAAATCTATTCCCGGCTTGAATAATTAACACAGATCATGGGTTCTATTGTCCTTACATTGTTGACCTTTCCATGAGTTCTTTGCTTGTCTAGGTTAGACCAGACGGTTTTGCTCTCCAATGTTTAAACATAAGGAGAAAAGTGAGAGTATTTTACAGTATTGACCTTTCCTAATGAATATTCATGCTGTCTGAAAGAGCTTCATTGACTTTGCAGGAAGTTTTTGGAATTTTGAAATCCCCGACTTTATTTTGCAAATTTACCGAATGCATTTATTTTCCATAATACTTATCACAGATTTGCATCAAAATACGGTATTTTAAGGAATATTTTTTTACAAATTCAGAAAAGCTCACTATTTAATAAAAAAAACGAGAAGATAAATTATAGCATCTAAAAATGTGAATATCCCTTATTTTCCACAAAATCATCGAAGATTTAACCCGTAACTAGACATTTTTGCTACTACCTCTTCAAAATCATACCAATTTTTCGCATTTTACTTTAAAGATAAAAAATTAATATTCTGAAACATTTTCGAAAAAAGAAATAAATTGATATGTCTTGACAAAATTTTCTAATTTTTAAAAGAAAGAAAGGACTACTGTGAAATGATTACGGTAATTTTTCATGCCTTCTTGGCGAGTTGGAGATGATATTTGACGACGGGCAACGATTCGACGGTCGCCGTAACGATCGCCTGAAAATAATAGGTTTCAGAAATGATCAAATGCATTACTTTTTATAGGAAGCTTAATATTGGTGTTATTAAATTCTAAATTGTGAGGGGTTTGAAAAAGTTGCACGACGATTAATTATTCTGAAAATCACCAAGAGGTTTGAAAATTCTTCATAACTTCTGAAAACGTCATAGATTTGTTTGAAAATTTGAAATAAAATCTACCTGAACATTGAGACAGGCGAGAGCCCCTCGGATGACTCCACTGGGGAACGCCAAATAGATGCCGATGTCTTTTGTGAATTGAGTGCTGTCGGAAAACGTCCGCAACATAGAGAAATTATTGTCCTGCACCACGTAGACTCCCTGAAGATAAAAAAAATAGATTTTTCTCAAAATTTAGAAAATATACTCAATTTTTAAATAAGAATTTTAAAGGTGATTTTTTTCAAGAGAATTTTAAGGAAAATACCGCATGGTTGGTCCTCAAATTGTCGACCTGTTTGCCGAAAACGTTCGACCAGAACTCCTTGCAGATGAATTTCACGATCTGGAAATTTCAAAAATTCATCAGGCTTACTTTCTAAAAATATTTGTTAATCTCTTTTCAAAAATTAACAAAAATATGACCATTTTCCTTAGGAAAAAATCTAAAAAATTTCATAGAAGTAAAAAAGTTTAAACCTCCAACTCGGTGTTGAATTTGGCGGCGTCTTTGGAGAGACGTTCCGCCAACACGAACCCAACTCGATAGCCCATCGATTCCAACTGCGTTTCCGCGTTCGACTAAAAATGTATTTTTTTGTTATTTTTCAAAAATATGTATCCCGAAAAATTTAATTTTCAATAACTCTGAACCACAAAATGTAAATTATTAATTTCTTTTTCAAAAACGAGTTTTGTCAAATTTATAGACTTCAATCGGCAACCTGGAAAACGCATAACACGCATGACCTCGTGGCGTGTAGAAATAGTCTAGGAAAAGAAAGTCTATCACCATATATCCTCCCCTAATCATACATTACTTCTCATGTCATAAGATCATGTGGTTTCCAGATAGTCGATGAATTTTATTTAAAAAATAAAAATTGTAAAAATAGCACAGTAAAAACTAACATGCATGAACGCCTGCTTGACGAGTTGGTCGTACTTGTCGATTTCGGTCGAGTCTACGATTGATTCGGCGATCTGAAAAAGTCGATAAAAATTTATTCTTTTATTTTTCCGGGAAAGATCTTGAAAATACCTCTTTCCAGCGATTTTTCGCCTCCGCCCTCTTCTCTTCCATTTCTTTCGCGTACTTGACTATTTGCGAGTGGAGCAGGTCGAACGGGATTCCGGCCATCTTAATTTTTTAAATAAAAAACTCGAGAAATTCGGTGAAAACAGAATAATAACGACAGAAGGCGAAAATCAATGCTATTTCTCTCATCTTTCTCTCTTTTCCACACTATCTTGTTTTTCCAAGCAACGTTGTAGACATATCGTGCGGCTTCCTTATATTTTCGTTCATGTTTTTCGAATTATTTTTTTGTAATTTAATTTTTTTAAATTTCCGAATCTTAGAAAAATGGCCCGTAATGCCGAAAAAGCGATGACGGCTCTAGCTCGCTGGAGGCGCATGAAGGAGGAGGAAGAGAGGGTGCTTTTTTAATTTGGACTTCGAAATAAATATTCGAAAATTAAATTTTTTTTATCTCAGGGCCCCGTCGCGAAACGTCCACTGAACGTAAACGACTGCTCAACTGTGAAAGATGCGGAAAGATTCAGGGTTGAGGTGGGATTTTTTCTTTATATTTTTGAACAAAAAATTACAAATCATACATTTTTATTGAGTTCTGCTAGAAAATACGCATATATATAACAAAAATGATATACTTGAGCACCAAAATACGACAATTCCTAGGTTTTGGAGGTAGCGAAAATAAAAAAAAGAGAAATAACTAAAACTTTCTAGAAAATAAACATGTCTACAAAATGAGCATTATTATGCAAAGAGTTTAAGTTTCGGGGGTAGAGAAATGTTTCAAAGTCAAAAACTTGCAGATCATCAAAGAGATGTCGAAGAAGATCGCGTTGATCCAAAACCCGGGCCTGGGCGAGTTCAAAATACGCGATATGAACGACGACATCAACAGACTGATGCGACTCAAAAACGCATGGGAACATCGCATCAAGACGATCGGAGGACCGGATTATAGGTCTTTTTTTTAAAATCAAATACCGATTTTCTAAAACTAAAAAATAATGGATTTTATTTCACCAGTGCTTTCAGAAGAGCGATTGAATATTTTTCCTAGACTAGTTATGATAATTTCTGAAATCTACATTTTTCAACTTACCATTTTGAGACGAATAGCTCCGAAACAGCTGGACAGAGAGGGCCGCGAAGTTTCGTCAAATAAGGGCTACAAGTATTTCGGAGCCGCCAAGGACCTGCCCGGTGTCAGAGAGCTATTCAAGAAGTCCGATGAGGCTGAGGTAGATTTTTTTTTACTTTATGGAATATCTGCTGCATATTATTCAAATAACTGATATTTCATTGCTTTTGCTAAATAAACTCCATTTTTAAAATGAAACATGTTATTTTCTTGTGGAAACCCATAACTTTTGAATACGAGGATGGAGTATAAAAATACATTTAAAAATATTTTTATTTTCAGGTGTTGCGGAAAGCCCGTGCGGAGCTGATGAAGCACGTGGACCCGGGCTACTACGGCTACATCGCCGAGGACAACCGGAAAATGATCGAGGCAGAGCAGGAACAGGAGAAAGTCGCTGTTGCTGAAGCTGAGAGGGTGATTTTCTTATTTTTATTTCATTTTCTCAGATAAACTCGTCTAAATTTTTCTTTCAAATACACAAGAAATTTCGTCTTCTTTTCTCAAATATACTTTTCTTAAACTATTCTTCCAAAAATAAAGAAATGGGAGAATGAGCTCGAGTTTTGAAGAAAAATTTAGGACGTTATTGTCGATTTTTATGGGCTAGTTCTTGATTTTTCTATAACTTTTATTTTCAGAAATTTGCCGAAGAAGGCCCCGAACGCATTCCGAAAGGCCTGCTCGACGATGACGGCGACATCTACAAAATTGAAGATGTGAGGGTTTTTCTTTAATTTTTTAAGAACGTTTAAAGCTTTTCCAAAATATAGTTGTTTAGAAAGTTTGATAACTAGAATCTATATCTGTTCGTCGAGAAATTATCAAGACTAGTTCAATATCAGTTTTCAATCAACCCATTTAAAAAAAAAACAAAAAACTTCTTTGAAGAGATGAATTTTGAAGAAAGTATCCCGGCTTGTTTTCCATTTCTACAATGTATCGAAGTCTCCTTTTATACATTGAATAAAACAAGTCACGCTCTTAACTCTAAAATCCCTGCTTCAGCCAAGAATGAGAGCGCTACCCTTTATCTCGCTCATTAAAGGGAGAAAGGAAAGGAAACAGCGCTCTCATTTTTCGAATGGAGCAGGGATTTTAGGGTTGGAGCGCGATTTGTTTTGTTGCACATGTATAGGAGGCGAGCTCGACGGAGACATTCTAATTTCTTGATTATCCAGGATTCCGACGATGAGGGCATCGAGACGAAGGAATCGGTTGTAGTCGGGGAGGACGGGGAACGAATGGTGATTCGACACGTGATGGTGCCCTCGCAGAATGACATCGAGGACATGCTCCTAGAGAGGAAGAAACAGGCACTCAGGTACTAGTTTTTAATATCGTAGAAAATAGATCAGCCGTGATATCGAAATGGATACTATTGAATGTTTGGCATTTTGCATAAGCTGAACATTTTATTAATTCGTTTTACAATTAGAAAAAAAAATCTTATACCAAGCTCTTCTTTCCAAAATCATCATTATTGTAATGTTGATATCATGAATAATAATAATAATAATGCTTTCGAAGCATGGTATATATAACTCTTTAAAATGAAGCGTCAAAATTTTCATCTTCAGAGAAAAGTACCTCGGCGAGGAGCCATAAAGTTGCCACTTCAATGCAACTTCAAGATCTCGCATCAATTTCTCACTCGGATACGGTAGTTCTTTGTTGATTATCATTTTTGTTATCAATTCAATTTCTATTTATTTTTTTTCTCTTCACGTACCTGTGTATGAATCTGGACAATTTCTTATGAAACATAAAACGATGTCAATTTTATCGAATAAAACCTATGATATGATTGATTAGCAGGACAATTTAAGAAGTAAAATTTAATTTTGGACATTCAAAGATATTTCTAAAAATGCAATTCATGAATTTTCATGCGACATGAGCACTGGGACTGAGTGTTTTGAGGGAAATTAAAAGGAGAAAAATCGATGTATCAAAACGACGAGGGCAAAATATAGAAGGTTTGAGGAGAATTTCGTTGAAGACGCATTGCAAAAATCTTCCTCTGAACAAAGACACATCTTTTCGCCTAAAATAAGTAAATAACTCGATTTCTAAACTACTATGTAAAAATTCAAATCGAAGAACCTCAATAGATTATGATACAAAACACGAAAAGATAGTATGGGAAAGAAATTTTTCCCTAACACTCCCTATTTTATTCTTTTATGTCCTGAGTCGATAATTTTTACCGAGTTCATACAGCCTGTAAAGCCCCTACCTGTAGTTAGATCAGTCCTGCAACCCTCGGGCATGTAGGCGTGAATTAGTGAATCGTGAGGCAAGCAAGTCATTGCCGTAGTGATTCCGTTCATAGGGTTTGGCCTAAATTTTTCGATTTCTCAAAGATCTTGTTATAAGTTGAGCAAAAGAAGTGGAAACAGCGATAAGCGTTCTAATGATTATGATCTAGAAAAGTTTCAAATGTCTTTAAAAAAATGTCTAGTTTGTGATATTCCATCATTTTCTGGCGGATTTATAAAGTTCCTAAATTATTCTACCTTTGCACCCTTAAACATGCCGCGCCTTCGCAAGATAGGCAATTATCATCACAATCCGATCCATCAATACAGTAAATCGTCTGTAATAAGATTTTTTTGATGAACTAACATGAGGCTTAAATTTAACGCGTTAAGATATATTAATGGTTTGCTATACGTTAACAAAGCTATCTTTTTAATCTAGGGTTATTTATGAATCTGAGTACCTGACTTATTTGAATCATAGAGCACATCATCAGAAGTAGCAGGTTTTTCATTTGAGCATTGCTTCGGGAGAAAACATCAATTAGACTGGAATATACATTTTTTAGCGTTAGATTTTATGGACGAATTTCTGGAATGTCCAAAATTTAGATATTTTTTTTGTTTCAGAAATTTTTCAGGCAAATTATATCACGAGTATCGTAATAGTCCGAGACTAAATGCAATAAACTAGAGAAAATTCAAGATAAAATGTAAGAGGTTTAGAGTTTTAGAAATATTCCGAGGCCAATGAAAATGATAAAGATATAGCATCAAGATACGAAATGATAATTTATGCAGACAAAATTTAACTAATGAGGTGAAATTTTGGAAATGTTCGAATTTCAGACGAAAATACGGACAGATGTTAGAATACGAAAATGCGAAATGGGAAAAGTTAAAGGTGTCCGAGTAGGCGATGAACTGATAAAATATGCAAGGAGAAAAATTGAAATTGAAAATTGCAACTTGGAATACTCAAATTCGGGCAATTCGTATATTTGCATTTTTCGAAAAATCTTGTAAATCGAAATTCATAGCAAAATGGGGGAAATTTGAAGTTGAAATGAAATGATAAGGCATGAATTTTCTCATAGATCTAATGAATACAAATCTATGGGAAAATTGAAATTATTTCGGAGGAGGCTATGATAAAAACAAGATATCATTAAATTGATATGAAGACTATAGTCTATAGAAATTCTAATGATTTTAGTAGCTGAAAAATAGTTTCAAATTTTCATCTTTAAGAATAGATCAAAAAGCTCGAGTTACAACAGATCGATACAAAGTATCATGATTCAAAAAGTGCGAGAATTAATTTTTAAATTTAGCAAAATAACATTGCTATTGCATGAAAAATAACCTACGGGTGAGAGAGACAAATGAAAATTAAAAACGCGTAAAAATGCCATCCCAACTCGAAATAGCAATAAGAAGAGCCAATATATGGGGAAAGGGAGAGAAAGATGGAAAGACATCTGTCCTACCGCACATCAACAATTGAATACAAAACAAGACGACGAAATAGTGAATGGAATTAGGAGAGGGGAAGAAATTCGAAATTCGAAGAAAATAGCGATGAATACAAATAACGAACAAGCCAAAGTAAATGGAAAGGTAATGATTGAGCAGTTTCTAAATGCAAAACGTACTTTCAAAAATGCTATATAGTTGAGGTGTTTCTATGACAAATATCAATTCGAAGTTTCGATTTTTTGCTTTATAATTTAGAGCCTATTGACATTTTTTTCTTATAATTAGAGAAATTTGATATTTCGATAAAAATATAGATCAAGAAAGTTTGCGTTTCATAAAGTGCACGAGTCGCATGATGAAATAACATCTGCAAAATTAACTAACGGCATTATAAATTCCTACTATAGCGATATTCTCAACTTTATGATGATGCTATAAAAATTCTAAGATCAGTAGTTGTTGTCATGAATATAAAGTTTTGAAACATCAGGGGAAACTTGTAACGTTTTGTTTGAAAAAAAAAATAGATAAAACACAAACAGAATATCGAAGACTTCGTGATTTCGGTAAATTATCGAATATTTTGAGCCGTATCAATCATTTCACAGTTGAAAATTTCGTACTTGCGTGTTCTCTTTTCAAACTAATGAATTCTTTCAACAACGAAACTCAACTCGAGTTAGAAGAGGGTAGAACTAAAATGCGCGAGTTATGAATAGAGCTAGAACTAAAGCATAACAAGAAAGAAGGTCGTTAAACATGACAAGCTCAAAATGGGGAATGAGGTTAGAAAAATGAAATGAAATGAATAGTCTGATAGTTAAATTTTATTATGAAGATCAATATTTCTAGGCTTTATGAAAATCATCCAGTATTGCTATACGATACGAGCCTCGGTCGCACGCTCCCTCGGTTCGGCCTTTGTTTCGTAAAGGTTCCGAAATAAATCAACGCCCATCCAATTTCAAAACAATTACAAAAATACTACTTGTTTAGATTAGATTTAGATGCCCTAGAAAAACGATTTTGCAGTATCAAAATGCTATGACGAATTTGATCTCAAAATATTGTAGCAGACTGAAATTATGCGAAGAATTTGGAGAGATCACGCGAGATTCATAGAGAATTCAATACATGCCCGTCAAAAGTTCTACCCTGACGATGGCGCAATTTTCTTCAGGTAAATTCTGGAAAACCCACCGGGTCAATAAAATGTAGAATCGGAATCGGATTCGGATTCGTACAATTTTGCAGAGTAGATAAAATAAAAAAGGCGACAAGGTCGCATAAAATCATACAAGTAACTGATCACTTGAATTATGTCCTGAATGAAGATCTCCATGAATAGAGTAATCAACGCTACGAAGAAGCATGAAGATAAAATTACCTAAGAAAAGTTAAATTAAACTCGACTTTAAATAAAAACGAGTATTCAGAGCCCGTACTAAAGTCCCCTAAAAGTAGGAGCGAACCTGGCGTGAACTAAGCAGGGGTTTAGTACGGATCCAGGTAGATAATTAATCTGTTGTCTAGCGAGTCTATCATGGTCAATTTTCGGGTAAGAATTTAGGAATTCAATTATTTTTGCGTCAATTTCGACTTTGAGCACAAACAAATAATTCTTCCAAAATTAGTTTGCATGCGATTTTGATGAAAATCGAATCTAATGAAATTAAGAAAATATGCTTCAAAATTCATTTTCTATGAAATATGTATTTTACAATTGACCAGTGAAATAGATGGAATAGGCTCATTAAAGATAAGATAATTATTAAATTTCATAATTCCGATGATAAAGACATTTCAAATATTGATCATCAGATTTATGAAATACAGAAAAAAAAAACCTTATCAAATAAACATGAGAGTAACATTTCCAAAGTCTAAAATATTCCAGTTCTCGAAATTTTTTCAAGCCTCCTGATAGAGTTGGAACATGCTAAGGGCGAAGTTAAGCGTGTTAGAGAAGATCGGAAAGAAGCTAGAGAACGCAATAAATAGTAATGAGTTGTAAGAGAGCAGAGAAAAAAAGCCACTAATAAATTTATGAGGTGGTGGTTCGTAAGACGAGCCAGAAATGGGAAGGAAGGGGAGGGAAGGGAGGTGACTGCATGACTTACATAAGTAAATGAGAAGACACTTACCAAGAGGATGAGCTGGAAACAATGTTGCTGTTGTTGTTGCGCAAATTTTTGGGAACTATGAGATAATAATTATAACTTTTGGTAGGTTTCAGTATAAATTAAACTCGAGAACGATGTGAAGAGCAATTTTAAACTGAATATCGCAATAGTTGTCAATCACGCCATATTATTAACACAATTAGATTTGCGATGAACACAAGCGATATGAGCTTTTATGAGGCATATCTAGATGAACTATTGATTGATTCAAATTTCAGCAAAACTATTTATATTGCAAAGTTGTGAAATGAAATTTTTTTAATCGGAAAAGATAAAGAATTTAAGAAAAAGCAGCGGAAATGAGTCTCACTAAACAGCTGGGAGCGAATCACGCAAGATCAGGGAATCTGAGTGTAGAAAATGCAAAAGAGCCAGAGGAAATTGGCACCTCCGAAATCAGGAAAAGAAAAAGAAAGCACGTCAGAATTTTGAGTTTTCGGAAGGAATGAAAATCTTTACAATTTTTATAGAAATAATTTCGAGATATATTTTATAATGTGTGAATATTTAGCTATTTTCTAGTGCAATAAAATCAGCAGAATTATTGCTCATCCAATCTATACAACATTGAAGTTTTCAATATTGCAAATATTCTAAGAAAAATTGAATCATATAAAATTAAAAAGAAAAGTTTTGTCGATATTAACAAAACCTCACTTCTTAACATCGGTATATTCCGAAGAAATAGCCGCTAGTTATTATAGCAACAACAAGTGTTTGTCTGCTATTATAACGTCTATGTGTCCAAGGGTCCACCCCATACATAATTGCAATAATCTATCAAAGACAAGGGTATTTCAAGAGTAAAATATGTGACAGATGCAGGACATGCTTTAAGAGGGTAGAATAAAAGGAGTGAAAATGTAACTTTAAATTTTAGACCGAGTTGAATAATTTGAGAAAATACTCATTATTTGTTTATTTTACATGCTTATAAGTAGAGACCGCAAGTGATATTCCCGATTCGAAGACCGAGTCATGGAAGTATTTTTCTAAGATTCTGTAGGATTAGACAGGATTATAGCAAAAAAAACCGCATGAAAAACAGATCAGTGTAACCAAAGATATGAATTTTTGAAGACGATGTGCGAACACGGTTAATACTCGCGTGACTTCCTCTGGGTGTAGATGTACACTATTGCTGTCCAATACAGTTGTAGGCCAATTACAAGGATTTTATTCCATCATTCAATCAAGGGACAGACAATAAACGAGCAGCCGTGCTCTGCTCGATCCGAAGAGAGAAGTGAAATTGTGATGCGGGAAAAAGATAGGAAAAGAACCCGATCACATGATAAAAGCCTGCAACCAAAACATAGAAAGAATGCAGGAAAATCTGTCCAAGAAAACCGTCGAGTTTCACGGAAATTACACAAACACGCGGTTAGGATCCCCCAAATAGTCGAAGATCAAATATCATTCGAAACTACCAAAATAGGGTAAAAAGGGTGCGTATTTTCGCACAGACGATATTCGAAAACCCTTCTTTACGGACAAATTTTCTATAATTTTTCGCGAAATGCCTTTCCTTGATTTTGACTTCACAGAGTGGGCGGGACTTGTGCTCTCTATATATAGGTCGTTTTTTGAAATCTGGAGTCCTGTATTTGTCGACTCCTTGTGAAAATACGAACGGTGCGCTTATTCCGGATCAGTCCCCAGGCTGAAATAATTAAAACTAGAATAACAGATAAATTTTGTGGGCAGAAAATTTTAATTTGTTGCACACCTCGTAACAAATCTAGCGATGCATCCCTTATATACGATATGAAACATATACAATACGTATTGTAAACTAATGACAATGAAAAGAATATAATTATGATCGAATCAACTAGCGCTAAAATTCTTCTTAATAATGTCTAATATATCAAAGATGCTTACTCTGAGAGAAGATTTCGAAATACCATATGGCTATCATAGAAAAGCAAGGAATCAACGTAGTGGAGCATAGTACAAAAATCTTAAATCTAAAATTAAGATTTCTATGAGTATTTTATACTTACTTGAGCCACTGAATCGCGAAGTAGCACTAGTTCCATTCTGTTATTCGTAGTGGTCGAATTCGCTCGAAATTCGTACACCAATTTATAGGCAATTAGCGATATAACTGCGATCGCTGAAATATTTTCACTATTTATGGTTGCATAGGATAAAAGAAAGTGATTTTAGAAATTATGCATTAAATTGTCGGGAGTATTCAAGATCTAGAACAAATAATCGTCCAACTTTTCTTCTAATATGACGTAATAGCGTAAAGGGTGCTGCAAACAACTCGCTGTTGTACGAGCAGAATTCCCCATGCACAAAATTAGCATTCCCCAAAATCTCAATTCTCATCTCATTACCACTTCTCTTGACATGAAATAAACACGCTTTGGAAGTCAACGTATTTTCTCTGTCAAGTGGAGTCAGAGAATCAATTAAAAAGGGTTTCCGAATCAAAGTCTCGCATTCGGTCACTGTTGAGTGGATCGTGACCAGGAAAGGGATCAAAAATCCTACTGCGCGAATTCCCGCGCATAAAAATTATACTTAATTTATTTTGTCTCAAGTAATCGGTCATTTACAATATCTATTTTTTAGAGGAAAAAATCCTTACAGCAATAAAATGTAAAGAACATTCCGGCGAATACGACGAATCCAAAAGGAGGCACAAAGTCGAGAAATTCTCTCGAAATTTCGTAATCATCGACCAGAAATTGCAGACTGTCAAAGCTGTATGTACAGACGTTCAGATCGTATAATGATCCGACGCACGAATAATTCTGGAATTATATTCATATTTTTTTAACCTTGAATATTATAAATTCAAAAATGTACTTGCCTGATACTTATCCAAAATCTGTGGTCGTTCTGAAGCACAATAAATTCCACATCCCAGAAAGTATACAACTACGATATTTATCAGCGGTGCTATGCATAATGTGATGGCTATAAATCGAGCCAAATAAATCCAAAAGTGAAATCGACATTTGTTCGCGTTCGTTGCCTTTACAATGATCTTCAATCGCGACGTAAATATCGATCTAAAATTAAATAATTTCAACGCAACTAAATGCATGACGTTAATATGCACATTTTTGATTTGTTTTGAGATATGCAATCAAATATTTTGGAATTCGCGAAAGATGTAAAGAAGTTGTAACAGAAAATTATCAATTTTCAAAGAAAAAATATTTTTTTTCAGATGATGGACAAACTTATGCTTCTTTTCTAAAAAGTTATTCGAACTTAATGTGAAAAATATCTCTTCGATCAAAAGTTGCATTCAACCTTACAAAAGTATCGTAAGAGCAGTCATCAACAACGATAAAGTGATCATAATTTGGGTATGGATATTCAAATCGAGAAATTTACTGAATAACCCTTGAGCTTTCACTACGAAAAATGGTGCATATAAGGACGGTGCAATTCCTGAAAGAAAAACCAATAAATTAAATCAAATTAAATTTTCCTGCTGATTACCCTCTATAATAATCAAAATTGTAATGTTTAAGAATATCTGAAATCCGATAAACGAAAATTTTGTATGCTTCACATGAGCTGGGCATTTCAATATTAACGCGATAATTAGAAATAGACCGAAAATATTGCTCGAAACAACAATAAATTGAAAAATAAAGGAATATCCGAATGATGCAGGATAGTAATCTGGGCAGTCAATCATTGAATTTAGCGGTTAATGCAATTCTCAAATTTGAAATATGTACAAATGCTAACTGTACATTGAATCTCTAAGCAGATGGTTCATATTCGACGAATTATTTCTTAACATCAAAATCAAAGACATTTAGTTCTCGTTCTTTTCAGCTGTCAAGATATTGATTAAATGCAAATGTCTCTATTAAATATTCAGAATTTAGCATTTTAGATTTATCTAATTTACCCAAAAACTTCGTCCATGAACTGATGTAATTCTGAAATCATAAGTTCAGACTAATTACTTAGTTTTTTCTCTTTATTTTAAAATATTAATGAACTATTCATTAGGGACTGAAATTCAGAAAGTTACGTTTCATGCACTAAGACTATGAGGGTTTTATTAAGCTAACTTGATCATGGAATTATATTTATTCGGTTTTATACGCATAAATTCAATATTAAAAATTTTTCGAAGGTAACAAATATCATTTTAAAGAGTTTTTTAAATGAAAACTATTTAGAAATGGTACAATGAAAAAATTACAATTAACAGATAGCAAATACCATTGATTCTTTATCAGACGAATGATTATAAAGTGAAACTGAAAGCGCAGAATGATGTCGATGAAGTGTATATCTTTACAAAGCTGCTGAACCTCGGCAAAATTGTCCGTGGTCGAAGTTTTTCGTTGAATAAATTTTGGGTAGAAATCTTATTATCTTTAAAATTTGTTTCGTGTGTAATACATAACGAAAACGTGTAGATGAATTCTTTTATATCAATTGTTTAATACAGCCATAAAATAGTCTTTATTAATGGTGGTTATATCTTTATTTTGCATCATCATAGTTTAAAGGCAGTTTCTATTTGACGGAGGACGGAGACCATTCTGCTAATTGACGAAGGGCTTAACTATGAAATGTGAAATGCCAATACAATAAATGATTGAGTGGCTCTTAGTTAAGTTCTCCGTTACTTAGCAGAATACACTCTGTCCTCCGTCGAATAGTCGTTGTTTAATTTAGAATATATAACAACTAGTGGATAATAAATTACTTCAAATAGATATCGATTAATGGAGTTTCGGCACCGTTCTATACGAAAAAATATATTAATTAAAAAGTGAAATTTTCTACCTCAATAGCATTAGCAAAAATAGCAGCGCCTTGTGCAACGACCTCATCAGGATTAATATTGTATCTCAGTTTGTCGCCGGGAAATTTATTCTCTAATAATTCCCGTATCTTTGGAATTCTTGAAGAACCACCAACTAATACCTAAATTTCTATTTTGATCGATAATTTTCATTTCTCTTATTTTATAATATGTGATTATTTAAGATAGTAGTAACTGAAAGCGCATATAAATTATAACGTGATTTAACCTACCACATAATCAATATCCTCAGTTGTATATTTGGCTGATTCTAATACTTTATCAACTAACTTCATTGCCCTATTAAACAAATCACCACACAAATCATTCAATTGGCTCTTTTTAAACGGGATGTGCGCTTCTTCATTACTATTTATTTCGATCTTAACAATTCATTTTAAAATGTGTTCTTACTTTAATACTGTCTTAATATAAATAGTTCCGATATTGATACCTTGAATTAAATTCACATATTTAAATAGCCCGTTAGAACAATCGTAATAGTATTGCGGATTATGATTTAAAACCCTACCTCAAAGTTAAAATATTCAACATCATAAGATAACGATTCCTTTGCCTCCTTGCATGTTCGCCTTAAGCGACGAAGCATCTTTGGATTTTTCTCGAAATCGAAATCGAATCCATTTTCTTCTTTTATTTTATCAATAACATATTGCATTATTTTGTTATCTATATCTTGTCCGCCTAAATGAATAATAGTTATATATGAAATAAAAGATTTTTAAGTGGTACCCAAATGTAGATCACCCTCACATGCTTGCACTTTTAGATTCTGATTCTTCAGTTCAATTATGCTAATATCGAGCGTGCCTAAACTATGATATTGCATCCGAAATTTGGAAAGTCAAAATTGGGAGAGAACATGATTTTGTGCTAATCTTCCATTTTCAAATTCTATTTTCTCTTTTTAACATACAAAAATAACTTGTACTATTTTATACCACCCAGATTATGAACGTAATAATATATTTTTTTAAAAAGTATTCATCAAATACGAAAGCTAATCTTACCACCACCAAAATCGAAGAACAAAAGTTTTGAATCCGGAAAATTATGTTTATTATGATAGGCGATGGCAGCAGCAAAAGGTTCCTCAAGTAAGTAAACAATATTCAATCCGGCCAATTCTATTGCCTTCTTCGTAGCGGCAATTTGGTGCTCATTAAACATTGTAGGAATCGTTACAACTACACCTGATATTTTCTTGTTTGAAGCTTTCTGCAATATAGTAGAATAATTCATGTATTGCGAATGACTGACTACTTGAAACGAGCGTTCTTCTCTCTCTCCTCTTTTATGAATTCGAATGCACACATTGACGACATTTCTTCATTTGGCGATTATTT
>LIAE01006491.1:86740-99795 GCA_002287525.1 Diploscapter pachys | reverse complement strand
TGTTTATCGCTCAGTCCGCAGGACGGCTGTTCAGGGCCATCTTCGAAATCGTGCTCTGGAGGGGATGGGCGGCGCTTGCTCAGGTAAAGTTTATGATTTTTTTTGAAGATAATGATATTTTATAGAACGTTTTGTTATTTTTTCAGATTCTGGCTCTAAAATTATTGATTTTTTCTTTAATTTGGCAATTTTCAGAAAGTCCTCTCCCTCTGCAAAATGGTGACCGCCCGCCAGTGGCAGTCCCTCAACCCGCTGCACCAATTCAAGAAAATCCCCGCCGAAGTTGTTCGCTCCATCGACAAGAAGAATATCTCCTTCGACAGACTGTACGATTTGGATCAGCATCAGCTCGGCGACCTCATCAAAATGCCCAAAATGGGCAAGCCGCTATACAAGTTCATCAGGTATCAGATTTATGAAAAAGATGAAGATCTTTAGAATTCGGAAAAAATGAAATAGACCATTGTAAAACTTTCAGACAATTCCCCAAACTGGAGATGCAGACGCTGATTCAGCCGATCACTCGAACCACCCTGAGAATTGAGCTCACCATCACTCCAGACTTCCAGTGGGATGAGAAGTAAACATTTGTATTTTCTACGAAAAAAACAATTTTCTCTATTTTTGTAATTTTCTTCAAACTCGTGATTTTTCCAGAGTGCATGGCAGTGCGGAGGGTTTCTGGATTTTCGTGGAAGATGTTGACGGCGAGCTGATTCTGCACCACGAGTACTTCCTGCTCAAGCAGAAGTTCGCGACCGACGAGCACGTCGTCAAAATGTTCGTGCCCGTCTTCGATCCCATGCCGCCCCTCTACTTTGTCAGAATTGTGTCCGATAGATGGTTGGGATCTGAAACGGTAAAATTTTCGATTTTTTTTTCAAATTATCAAGGAAAAACTAAAGATTATAATATCCAGGATTTTGCTTTGTTTTCTATAAATTCAAATTTCCTTAAATTATCCGAAGAAAACTCGCAAGATTGTCATATCTCACTTTCTCATTTCTTATTAATAGCCATGAAAGACGGCAAAATTCTAGTGAAAAGGGCAAAGTTCTTAAATTAAAAATTGAATTTTTCAGGTGCTGCCCATCTCGTTCCGCCATCTGATTCTGCCGGAGAAGTACCCGCCTCCCACTGAGCTCCTCGATTTGCAGCCTCTGCCCATTTCCGCCCTAAACAACAAGGACTTCGAAGAGGTCTTCAAAACCGCCGGAATCTCCGTCTTCAATCCCATCCAGACTCAAGGTTTGTAAATTCCATTTTTCATGGTTTTTAAAAAATTAAAAAAAAAAAAGTTCAAATTTTAATTTTTAGTGTTCCGCACGATCTACGAGAACAAGGAGAACGTCCTTCTCGCTGCCCCCGAAGGCTCGGGCAAGACGGCCTGCGCTGAGCTGGCCATTCTTAGACACTTCGAACATCATCCTGAATCGAAAGCCGTGTACGTCACCCCCATGGAAGACATGGCTATTAAGGTGGGGTTTTTAAATAATCTACGAAAAATATTATTTTTCGACTTTTACCATTTTACAAAATGCATCATTATTTTTTATTTAAGAATTTAGAAGATCTTGAATAAAATAGAATGCGATAATGGATATTATAGTTTTTTCTTCATTTTTAATTTCTGAACTTTGAAATTTGTACAATTTGAAAAGATATACGAGTAATTTGTAAAATTTCCTATTTTAGGTCTACCAAGACTGGGCTCAGCGAATCGGCAAAATCCTGGACATCGAAGTCGTCATGCTTTCTGGAGAGCCGTCCACCGACCTGAAGCTCATCCAGAGGGGAAAACTCATCGTCAGTGTTCCGGAAAGGTCTGACAATTTTTAGATCTTGTCAAAAATATTTTTAAACAAAATTAGAAGTTTAATTAAATAGTCATATTTGAAAAGGGTAAATTTTTAAAAGGAAATTCGATTTTTCTAACAAATAAAAGTTAAAAATAATAATTTCAGATGGGACAACGTCTCTCGCCGTTGGAAGCAGAGAAAGAATGTCCAGGCCGTCAAGCTGTTCGTGGTCGACGACCTGCACATGATTGGAAGCACGAATGGGGTATGTTAATTTAGTTTCTAGAAAAGATTTAAAAAAATCAAATTCTAATCTTATTTTGTTAAACTCATCAATTTTATTTGAGAAATCATGAAATTTGCTCTTTCAAAGATACAAAGTTGAAATCTTATCAGAATTTTACTTAGAAATAATAGCATCCCTTTCAAAAATGACAAAATTTCCTCCCTAAGAATAGCTATTTTCCAAATTGCAAATATCTCAGCCGGTCCTGGAGGTGATCTGCTCTCGGATGCGCTACATGTCCGCCCAGCTCGAGAACTCGGTCCGCATCATCGCGCTGTCCTCCTCCCTCACCAATGCAAAGGACGTCGGCGCCTGGTTGGGCGCCCCTGCTTCGGGAACGTTCAACTTCCTCCCCAATACCAGACCCGTACCTTTGGAGCTGTACATTCAGGTATTTCATTTTTATTCTTTCCATCGAATCTTGACTATTCGGAAAAATGACTATTTTACATCTTTGTACCTTTATATAGAAATGGAAAATCTAGAATAAATTTTTGGAAAAACTATATATAAAAAAAATTCAGGGCTTCAACCTCTCGCACAACGCGTCCCGTCTCGCAGCGATGGTGCGTCCTGTCTACCAGGTACCATTTTCATTTAAAAAAAGAATAATAGAAATTTTAAAATGAGTTTCGAATGTAGAATGGAGGAGTAATTGATTACAGGCAATCACTAGACACGCAGGCAAACTCAGACCCAAGCCCGCTCTCGTCTTCGTCCCGGGGAGAAGACAGTCGAGGTATTTGTTTAATTTAAGGAAAAATCGTAGTTAAATTAACAACTTGCATAAATTTTAAGAAAATTGACCCATTTATTACTTGACATTTTTTTCTTTTAATTTCAGAAATGTTTTTTTTTCTGAACTCGTTATCAATTCTATCACAAAATCTAGAAATTAAGCATTTTCATTATTGAAAAATCGATTTAAAAAAAAAATAAATGATCAAAATACTTTCAGGTCCACCGCAGTGGATCTTCTCACGATGGCTCACGCTGATGGCAGCCCTCAGCGATTCCTGCACATCAACGAATCTGACCCGAACTTCGGCATTCTGCTCGAAAAGCTGCAGGACAAGACACTCAAGGAGACGCTGTCCTGTGGAGTCGGCTACCTGCACGAGGGAACGTCGCAGAAGGACATGGCCATTGTGGAGGAGTTGTTCAATCTGGGCGCTATTCAGGTTTTTCATATATTATATATATTTTTAAATCGATTATCAAAGGGCAGAATTTGTATAGCAATTTTGTGAATTTGAAAGAATATCAAGAATTTTAGAGGTATCTAAAAATACTCGTAATTTTGTAAAGAGTAAATTAGACAGAGAAGGGAGACTTCGAATTCGTCAAAAAATCGAAATTTCAATATTTCATATTCTAATTTTGATAAATAAATAAAGTGATTTTGAAAAATAAAATTGCCAGATCTGCATCGTGCCGCGCTCGATGTGTTTCCAAATCAAGATGTTCGCCTATCTGGTCGTGATCATGGACACTCAGTTCTACAACGGCAAATTCCACGTCTACGAGGACTACCCCGTTGGAGATGTGCTGCACATGGTCGGACTCGCCAACAGACCCAATCAGGACTCGGATGGTAAAAATTTGCTATCCTTAAGAAAAGCTTAATCGTTACAGATATATTTCTATTTTATCAATTTTGAGAAAAAAATGCTAAATTTGATCGGAAAAATACGAATTTTCCATGTTAACTTCCAGAATTTACTATTTTATTCAAAGTTTAAACAGAAAGGATATTTTTTAAATTAAGGCGAAGAAATTTTGAAAATTGAATAAATTGGAATTTCAGCCAAATGCGTGCTGATGTGTCAATCCTCGAAGAAGGACTTCTTCAAGAAATTCCTGTACGAGCCCCTTCCAGTCGAGTCGCACCTCGATCACTGCCTGCATGACCACTTCAATGCGGAGATCGTCACCAAGACCATCGAGAACAAGCAGGACGCGATTGATGTATTACATTTTATAATTTTCTTTTTTAATTTTACAAACTTCCCTTTCTTGGACAAAATCACTATCAGTCTTTTCCTTCTCAACATCAGTAAAGCTTAAAAATAGATAATTTGTTATGAAAGCTGTTTTATCTTTGAGCTATCCTTTTATAAAGCTAGTCAGATTCAGAAAAAAAAATTGATAATTAAAAATATTCTTGGATATCTATTCCATAAGATTGATTAATTTGAAAAGGTGATTTTAGAAAAATAAACAGAAATAATATGAATTTTGCAGTATCTGACATGGACGTTCCTGTACCGTCGTATGACGCAAAACCCGAACTACTACAATCTGCAGGGCGTCACGCACAGACATCTCTCCGATGCACTCTCTGAACTGGTCGAAAACACTCTCAAGGATCTGGAGAACAGCAAGGCTAGGGGACTTATGCTAATCTTACAAGAGAAATAATCTCGAACATAGCATTTTCGATTTTTTTTACTTTTGAAAATGAAGAATGAAGAATTTTTCAGTGCATCGCAATCAAGGACGACATGGACACGCTACCACTGAATCTGGGAATGATTGCCGCATACTACTACATTTCATACACTACCATTGGTATGCTAACTTTTCATTTTTGAATCTTTATTATTTAATTTTAGAAAAAAGGCCTTATATCATTCATCAATAATCTTATCTTTCATCAGCTTTCTTTTCAAAACCCTTTATTCTAAAAAACTTGTACTTCAGTCAAAATGTATCATTTCCAGAGCTCTTCTCGATGTCGCTCCAGGCAAAGACTAAGTTGCGTGCTCTGATCGAGATCATTTCCAATGCGTCGGAATTCGCCAACGTCCCCATGCGCCACAGGTAAATTAAAGGAAAAAAACTTTTTTTTAAATAGGTTAAATTTCATTTTGAGATTAAAATTATGTTCGAGTTCAAAACAATAAACATAATTTTAGGGAGGACGTCATTTTGAGGCAGTTGGCTGACAAACTTCAGGGACAAATGAAGAACCAGAAGTTCACCGACCCGCATGTCAAGGTTCGAATATCTTTCAATTTATTTAGAAAAAAAATTAAATTATTTAAACAAGTCATTCTATACTATCTTTTTGAAGATACCACATTTTGGACATTTTTAAAGATAATTTTCGAAGTATTATTGGTTTTAATTTTCTAAATTTTTAAATAAAGTTTAAAGACGAATTTTAGAAAATTTAAATTCAGGTGAACCTCCTTCTTCACGCGCACCTGTCGCGAATCCAGCTCTCGGCAGAATTGAACAAGGACACGGAAGTCGTCGTGCTCAAGGCGATCAGATTGGTGCAGGCCTGTGTCGATGTGCTCTCTAGGTAATCTTTTATTATTTTTATCATTTTTTATTCATTATTTTAATTGATATACTTCATCCTTAGGAAAAATTTGAAAAAAATACTGGAAAACTAAAACAGTACTGGAATAACATGGGGAAAAGCACTTTTCATTTCATAGTGTAAATGCCAAGTTATTTTTTAAAATTTACATAATAATTATTTTGCAGCAATGGTTGGCTTTCACCCGCGATCCATGCGATGGAGCTGTCGCAGATGCTCACGCAAGCCGTCTACAGCAGCGAGTCCTACCTCAAACAGCTGCCCCACTGCACAAATTCACTGCTTGAGAGAGCTAAGGAAAAGGTTGGGCAAATTTTAACATGACATTCAAATATTATTTTTAAAGCAAGGTTATAGGTATTTCATTTTTAAAAATCTGTACTTATGCAGAAATCACAATGAGAAATTTCGTTTTTAATTCATAACTTTTTTGATGATTTTTATAAAACACTTTTCTTGCAGAAAGTCGAATCGATCTTCGAGTTGCTTGAATTGGACGACGATGTGAGGGGCGAGATTCTGCAGATGGAGGACGCCGAGCTGGCTGACGTGGCCAAGTTCTGCAACAACTACCCCTCCATTGAAGTCGAGCATGAGCTCTCCGCGGAGACTGTCAAAGAGTTAGTCTTACTTGTTTTTATTCTTTATACTTTTCTAAAAGGTTAGTTTTATTTTAGCATTCTGTGAGCCTTTCAATCAAATAATTCCGAAAAAAAAGTTCGAAATTTATTCAGTAAAAATTACTTTGAAAATTACAAAGAATAGAGTTTGATTTTATAAGAAAAAAAATTGCAAAATGTTATAGGAGCGAGCAAATCGTGGTGATGGTGTCGATGGAGCGCGAGAATCACGTCGATGGATTGGCTCCGCCCGTCGTCGCTCCCCTGTTCCCGCAGAAACGCAAGGAGGAAGGCTGGTGGCTCGTTGTCGGAGACCCAACCAACAATACTCTCTATTCCATCAAGAGGTTAGTGCTCAACTCGTATAATTTTACAAAAAAAATCGATATTTGGCAATGAATAAAAGTAGTGAGTAGTATGGCAAAAATTTGAAACAAGTGTTTCTAGAAATTCATTAATTATTTCATCTTTTTGTCGTACTGCTTTTATTAATCGTCTCGATAATTCTTGAAATTTATAATATTCCATCATTTAAGAAGAATCTATTGTTGAACATTTCTAACAAAAAAGCAAAGTGAGAAAAATTGCCTAAATTAAAATTTTTCTAGACACTTGCAATACTTTGGCTTTTCAGACTGACGATCAACGAGGCGGCGAAGATGCAGCTGGATTTCGTGCTGCCAAACTCGGGCACATACGATCTGAAGCTGTACTTCATTTGCGACAGCTACATGGTAATTTTCATTTTTTGTTTCAAAAATTTCGACCTTTTATTATTTTCCTGGCGGAATTTCGAATATTACTGTTGGATGTTCAGCTTTCATTTGAATTATTTCAGGGCGCCGACCAGGAATTCGATTTCAAAGTCAGGGTGGACAAGACTGCAGTTGAAGGTAGTTTATTAGAACTTCGGGAATATTGTCATACAGTGCAAAGTTCATGGGGTTTATCTCATACCAGCTTTTATCAGCAGTATTTTCATTAAAAGTTGGTGAAATGTTTAAAAAAAAATAACTTTACTGCCATCATTAATTTAAAATTGTGAAAATATGCTAATTTTGTCCGTTCTAAGAATTTCTTGAACAAGGTTTAATTCAAAACTATCCTTAATGGGAAAACGATAATCCTTCTTATTTTGCAGAAAGCCGTTCTCGCAAGCGTCGCCATCGTGACGAATAAAGCGCAATCCGTCGAGGGATAAGACTTGATTTTTTTCTTTGAAAATCCCAAAATCTTCGTGATTTTCTATTGGTCTCCTCTTGCAATTTCTCAAATTCATTGATTTATCTTTTAAATGTTCTCTTCGCACTTTTTCTATTTATATATTTATCCAGTGCGAGTTTTGATGTTGTTTTTATTCTAATTTTATTCTTGTTACATTTTATTTGATCCGGAAACTTTGTTGATGAAATTTCATCTGCTTTTTTAAGTTCGAAGGAAGGTGAATTGTTTTTTTCATTGGAAGTAGTTGAGTTGAATAAAATAAAGTTTGAAAATACTATTACTTGATTAGGAATATTTGAAGTGGCTAAAATATTGTCATTTAACACTTCTAATTGAAGTGGAGTGCATATTTTTTATTGTGTTTAGTTATTGCAACATCACTTTATGATGTTCAATCTGAAATTGATCTGAATCTCATTTTAAGTCTTTTATATTTCTATCGCATCTATGACTGTTTTAGCGTCAAAAAGTAGTCATAGCTGACGTGTTTAGAATAGGGGGGAGGGGTAGGAGAATGAAAATACAGCAGCTGCATTCTAGCAATATGAATTCAATTCTCTGAATCGAAATTTTGAAATTGAATGCTAAAATCGAGAAATATTATCTATTACAGGTGCACATGGCCATGTGTAGAAACTATAAGTTGGTTTTTATTGTAGGGCGCAGAATATCAAATGCTATTTTCTGAAAGCCCGTCCTTTTCAGATTCTAAATCATTAAAATTTTGCAAAACGAGTCATCCTACGCAGTTATAGACATCTGAAATGAGTGCGCCTTGTCTCTCCCTCTTTTCCTATTCGATCGTTGAGCTATTCCTCTCGTCCTTTGCAAGTTTTTATAAAGGCGGTTTTTTTTTAATTTCGCAAATAAAATCTATTTATTCATGCGGTTTTCATCGGAAATAAGTTGAGGAACATGAAATCAATAATTTCAATCGATTGAAATTGAAAATCGAGCACAATTTTTCCAGTAAAACTTGATGCAAAAATCGAAGCTACTCGAAAAAGATTTTTGATTTTTACTTTCGACTATGCTCGACAAAATTAGGCCTGTTCAGGAACTGTATAAAACTATAGCGGTAGTACTGTAACGTACTGCTTTTACTAGGCAAATTTCATTGCGTGAATTTATAGTGAAAATGCATGTCTTGATGAAAGAAGCAACTTTAATTAGTATTATTTTTTATGAAAAAATAATTTTTGATAAAATCATTTTGAACAGCGTTACGTTAGCTCGACGCCTTTTTGCCCTCCTTTTCAAAGGCAGAAGTGGGTGTGACTTTTTGTCTCTAGCCATATGCATGTGATACGTAGTAATTAGGCGCAAAGCTAAAACTCAAATTCACGATATTACAGACCTTATTCTTTAGAAAGTGTGATGAAAAGTGAGAATAAATTGAAAATTCGATGGAAAACATCAACTTTTCTATGCTCAGTTAAGGATAAACATAAGATCCTTTCAAGGATAAGGCTTGCCATTCCGTGTATTGGGAGTTAATGCACATGCCACCATTTCGGCAGACTGCGCTATGTGGACGCAAAGTCAACTATGATCATTCCGATAGTTAAGTCCAGCTAGAGTTACTTGCCATTTCAAACCATCAGTTTCGACTCGAACTCACTACAATTTGCACAAATCATTTGCATCATCGTTTTGAGCTTTATCTGTACCTCTGTATCTCTCAAATTTACCCATTTCTCCGTTTACCTTTCCTTCCTCTCATCGCTCTTGCATAGTTACTGCTTTGTGTCTTGTGTCATTATCGCGATGGTAAAAATACAGAGTTGAAAAAGCGAGGAAAGGGGTTGGACCGGGCTGGGAGTGATGTCATACAGGGGCCGAGAGAATAGTGGTAGAGAAGAAAAGGTGGGAAGAGTGGAGAAATAGCGCGCGAATCAGGAGATCCGCGCTAAAAATCAATAGCGTTCAACACTGCATTTTCTCTAGCCTCGTCGTCGCTCTTTTCGCCCTCCGCGTTTCCAACTGTATTTCGATTAACTTTTTTCTCGTAACCTTTTGTCCCGATCTTAGAAGAAAGTAGGCACAGGTATTGTCAGGTTTGAATTTGAGAACTGTTCTCGTCTCGTCACGTACAGCTCAGTGCCGCACAGTATTCACTCGATTTTTTTTATAGAAAATGGCTACTTCAACTGGCTTCGTCATTTGTTGAGTTCCGAATTCCCGACGACGAAGAAGCTGGATTCCGGATTTTGAATATCGGGCGACAGATTGGTTATTGATTACTTTTCGGGAGTGGCACTTTGCTTGATGACAGATTCCTCGGACGACTTTAAAAAAGAGTCGAGCGCATCGACTACTTCGTTATTTAAGGTACTTATTTTTATCGATTTATTTTTTGTCATTTTCTTCCAGAAATTTTTGAAATCAATTTCCGGTGATTCATGATATTATTAGCTTATTGCTCCCGCTATTGACTCTGGACAATCAATAATTTCTGTTTGTGAGTTCAGCAATTATTTCCCAATTTCCATCCTTACCGATTGATTTCTGAACCATCCCCATTTTCTTCGCATCGATGATGTCAATCTCATTTTTCCTCTAATTTTCTATTTTTTTCGCGCCGCGTCGATTTCAATGGCTGATTGCTGGGACGTCGTGGGGCGGGTTGCAGGAAAATGCAGAATCTTATCAATGAGAGAATTAGATAGAATCGCAGCAAAAATTCTCGCAAACGTAGTGATCTGCGCTGGAGAATGAAACGACATGTTCCTTAATTCATCTTCAACCTCATATTTTACATTTATGTCATTGATTTCTAGCCTTTTTTCGGCAATTTACTTTAATTCCTACATCTATGTCACTGATTCTTACACTTTTCAGCAATTTAGTCAAAAGGACGACTTTCTAGAGTTCATGATCTTTATCTCGAATTTTCCTTGGATCCTGTGTTTTAGATGACATTTAAAAAGTTAGGTTTTCATAATTTTCTGCTCCACTGTATCTATTCAACATTAGAAATTTTATTGCGATATTTTATAGCTTTTTCTCGGTATTATCTAATCAATGGCGTTTGAATTTTGGCTGATAAATATGAGGGGAACTCGAAAATTTCATCCTCGGAATTTGTAAGCTTTCGCGATAAAATCTAATGAGATAGTGACGATGATGGAATATGTTTTACTGGGAAAATAACTCACATATTGTGAGTGAGAAATGACGTGATTTCTTCCAACTCGCTTCAAAAATCGATTTCTCAAATTTCAAACGATGTGTGCATCAGTTGTTGCTGCTTTCTGCGCGCTTTTTCGTGTGAGTTTAGTTTTTTGTTTTCAAGGAAAATGTTGGCTCGAAATTTCCTGCAATCAAATCATCAGCACGTGCTCGTAATAACTAATCAACAAAATGACGTGATCACTTAAAACTCGAACGAAAATAATTACGCAACAATAATAGGCGTTATATAGGTAATGAGGTTTTGGATGAAAGGAAATATAAAGTGGCGAAAATCTATCAAAACGGAGTTTAAAAATCGTGCAAAGCACGATGATACTTTGTAATGGAATTTCATTCTCACCCTTAATAACATCATATTTTCTTCCAATTCAGTCATTCTCGACCATATGACAAGTTCATTATTTATTGACATTGGGTCAAATCGAGAAGAAACCTGTTTTATTTTTTGTTGTTCGAAATTACACACCATTCTGCTAATTATGCAATCGCAGAATGATGTCATTTTCGCTCTGCAGGTTTTTGGCACATGCCTCAAATAGTCATCTCTTTGCGCAATACTGCCGCGATTTTTTCTAACAACAATTCGGCTTAGTTCTCGTTTCTGATAACTAACAGATTAGCATCATCTGGAATGTTTAATCAGCTTTCAAGCTTTGAAGCAGCCGAAAGTCTTACATCATTTCAAAATTTAAAATTATCACCAAAAATTGCGATACTTCTTTTTAAAATAAAAAATTGCACAATTCCACTTGTGCTTTTCTTATCAGCTTCTATACCCATTGTACCTTTTCTCTGCAACGTTTCGACTCCTTTGTATTCGATTTGTAATTTCTAGCACTATCCATAGACTTTGTGGGCCAAATGACGTTTTCTTTAGTAATTCTAGCATTACTATTTATTAGCATGCATTTCCCGTTATCATTTCACACAATTTCTCATTTAACACTTTAGCTCAAGTTATCTTCATTTTTCGAATATTCTCAATGACATCATTCTGTCTAAGTTGACTGTCATCTTTTTCTCTGACTTTCTTCTCTGCGAATATTTATATGGTCTGTTTTCTGCAACAGGCTGCAGCAAGGCAAGCAATCAGCCACGTGATTTTTCTTGCAAAAATCCTTCATTTTGTAAATACCACCTCTTTTTCCATGAAATAGTATCATAATAAAAGTTTTAAAAATCATTCTATATGAAATTCAGAATAACTAAACTTCTTGAATATCATATCTTTCATTGAAATCTACAAATCTCTAGCAATAAAGTTTATTGAACTTGTGCATTTCATCAATTCTAGAATTTTACCTGAAAAAGTTGCTGATATTTACAAAATATTTAGATTCAGATCGGTGACTTTCAAAACAATCGTGAAATCTCCCATGTTTCATGCGTTTTGCAACACTCGATTTCATCGTTCTCTGCATTCTCTCGCTACTCACTCTCTGCTTGCATCACTTTCAAGTATATAAGCCAGACTCTTTGTCTGTTTCACTTCCATCTCTCTATTTCGTAAACGGTCACTCTTATTTCTCGTTCCTAATTATTTCGTGGTTTTCTAAGGATACTCGCCTAGTTTCTAAATATTGACTAATCGCTTGAATATTCCTGGGAATTTCTAATTTCGACACGGAAAAAGAAACAATGGTTGTCAGGGTGGTGAGAAGCAAGGTCTGTGACTTGGTATTTCCCCTTCCTTAAAAAAGAATGATAAGCAGCATGAATGTGATTATTCGAATTTCTAAATGCTTATAAATGATGTCAATATATCAGCGGCTACCTTATCGTTATCATTCTTATCTTTAACCCATAACATGCGCTCAAAATTGAACATTTTATCATTCTTCCCTAACTTTCTTCTAAATTCTCGAAACCTTCTATAAAAATAAACACAATTTACATAGCGATACAATATTTTTATCAGACCCCTGAATTTTCGTATATCTGACCTTTTCCTCGAGTTTTTAATCGTCTTTGACCCTTTGCTAACCATGTGCTTTGGTTCTGCAATAGAATATCTCTAACCATCTGACCACTCTTTATCCTCTCTTCTTTCTGTTCTCTTTCCTTTTTATTCCTGCTCCCTCTGAACATTTCACAACCTTTGGTCATTCTGATATCATCATTTTTGAAGTTTGATTACAAATCTATTCTTTCATCAAATCAAATATTGAGAATCGTAATCTTTCATCTTATTTCTCATTTTAGAAATGACTATTGGATTATGTTTTCTTTTAAAAATGATATTTTCCCGGATTTTCGGATATTTCGAAATCGCTCATGAGAGAGAGAGAGGTTAACCAGTATGTGAAGCATGCGAGAGAATAGCAGCTGAATGGCTGAACACATAGAGAAATAGAATCATGTTCTGCCAAATACTAGATTTTTGGTGCGATTGCATCAATTTTTATGTATCATTCTCTTTTTATCACATCATTGAATTATTTATTCCCATTTATGCAAAGTAGTGTTCTTTCCTGAACTTACCACGACAATTTTATATCAACATAAAAATACTATCATAAAACTCGAACTTGAATAAACTCCTTTAAAGAAAACACTACCTTTCGTAATATTTCTGTTATTTTTTCTAGATTTTCGAATAC
>LIAE01006491.1:0-86639 GCA_002287525.1 Diploscapter pachys | reverse complement strand
CTTTTCTAAGCTCATGAGGAGGCGGTTGTTTGAAAATAAGGTTGGTTAAAAATATAACTTAAAATAATATAGTTTGGATCGAAAATAGTTCATGTTTCATTTCTCATTATCTTTCACAGATCGTACATTTTCATCGACAATTTTGCCATTGATCTGGTTATTGATCATTTGAATCATCACCTTTCATTAATCTTGATTTGACTTGACTTGATTCAATCGTTGCTTTCTCGAAGTGTGACCTGTTTTGTCTTTCTTCCGAATCGGGTCATCTCTGCACACTCCCCATTTCCTTCCTGTCGAGTGCTTGCGTCACACCGTGCAGCATCTCAAATCAGTGAGTCATCGCCTTCCTCTTCCTCTGCAAACCGTTTCCTGCAAACCTCTTAGTGCTTACCTCTAGATTTTTTCCTCATTACCACTTCGTCGTCCTTCAACAAATTCAGTGACAATGCTCATTCATTGGGTAGGTCACCATAAGTAGTGCAGTGTAGTGTGTCGTCAGTAAATTCGCTGATCACTTTTTAAGGTTGTCCATTACTCATTTTCGCACGCGTCTAGAACTCTAATCTTTTAAATTTAAATTCTACAGTATCCTACAATTTCTTGAAAGTTGGTAGATTGCATAGTATTTCTTCATCACTTTCTATCGTATGTACATTCACTGCCTAGAGGCAATAGAAACGATGACTCAATGCGCAGTGCATTTGACAGAAGGCCATCCAGCCAGTTTAGATCCGTAAGATTTGATGCCTCATTCTGGCGCTTACATAGATTCGTACTCCTTGGTGACAGTCTGAACAGTCATTCTCCATTTCTTTATAAAGTCACTTTTCGCTTATTCTGGAAAATATTTAGCAGTCCATAGACTCTTTAAATTCACGAATTAGCATGCACTATTTCACATATATTTGTTTTATTAATTTATCACTGAATTTAACGGATTCTAATTTTGAGATTTCACAACTTACAGGTGGTCCAAATCTTTCTTACCATAATCCCATCACGCGCAGATGCCAAATGTCTTTCTCACATTTAAAATTCCCGTCTTTCACAAGAATTGCACATTTCGCAATACTCCTCTGCCCCCATCTAATTTGCATATGCCCCATCTAAATTCGCCTAATTTGGCAAAAGCCTTTATCGTCTTGATTACTCACTCTAGGATATGTGTTGTTCATTTATGTCTGAGTGAGTCATTGCTCTTTCAGCTTCATGTTGCATTTTATTCCGGATGATGCATTTAAGGCAAGCTTCTCCCCTTATGTTTATCCTTTTCAAATGGAATCACTTTTCTCTATGAGTAAGGCTTTTGAGATTTCAATTTAGGACTTTTAACTCATGATTCACTTTCTTACGGTAGATTGAGAATATGCAAAATTTAAAGGCTTCTCCTATGTGATTCAGTGCCTGTCTGTAAACATGCTGATTTCATGCTTTTATTTGAAATTGGCTTTAAAAACTACAGGTGCATACAGAGATTTGATTAGAAAGAAAATTAAAATTTGACAAAGATGACTTGATTATTTAGTGTTTATCTATTTAGTCATCTTGCTTACTAATAACTTGCTTCTGATGAGTAACCCAAGCGACAGTCTAACAATTGTTTACAAATTGTTTATTTAGTGCTTGGTCACCTTTCTTCTCTGCTGTATTCTTGACCATCCATGATTCATTGCTATAACTGCTTTTCTAAGGCCTATTTTAACAATCTTTTCTTATATTTTGAAAAAAATTCCTTCAAAATAGGTAATATCTGCAAATTCCTGATTAGTTCTTAACATTCCACATTTCGCAAAAATCTCCAACTTTACCTAATTCGTTCCCCTAAAATGATAGTCTTTGCTGAATTCCTGCTTTTGACAGTTTAAGTTACCCGATTGCTTCTCGATTACAGCCTCTCATTCTCATCGTGACTCATACGATTTGTCGTTTGACTAAAAGTGGAGAAAACTGGGCGGGGCTGGGAAAGGATAGGACAAAACCACGAAACGTTGACAATGCGAAAGATGAAAGAGAGAACGCCTCAGGGCCAGTCACTTTCCATTCCTTCATTCATTCACAATTCGTGTAATATTTGAGAGTTAGTCGGATCTTTTTTTCAAATTGAATCAAAACTTTATTTTATGGCGCATACTTTTATTTCAAGAAATTTTTAAACTCATGAACACACAAGTAGAGCCTTTCTTATTATAAACTTTATAATTTCTAAAATGTAAACTAAAATATTTACAATCGTCGTTATTTCTATTGACTGATCGTTTATTATCTAGATAGGCTACTTTAGGGGTTGTTTATTAATTATTGAAGTATCATTAAACTTCAAAGTATAATATTGTTGTTCACATTTTTGAGCGTTCTTTTCTTACATGGAGTCAATATTTTGACGTGACCTTCAGTAATAATTGCAATTTCGCAATCATTTTGTTTCTCAATCACATTGAGCAGTACTTATCACTTTTTCGAAAAGGCCTGCTTTTCTTTATAAATCACGTCTTTTGTTCAATTGCTGAAGGCTATCAATTTCCTTATCTTCATGCTATTATGCCATGCGCTTGATTTCTTTGTTTATTATTTTTATTTGCTGTTTTATTTTTAGAAGCTTCTTATGAAATAACTTTCGGGGTTCAAATCATAAAATACTCTAGTCTAAGTGAGCAAATTTGTGTCAATAATTTGGTAAATTGAGTGCGTTTGGGAAATGAAACGGTTCGTAGAGAAATCGTCTAATCGCAACTTCGTCACTGATTGACCTGGGAGAAGTAAAAGAATCGACGTAAGCAACGAGAGACACTCAATGGGAGTGTAAATGAAAAGATTGCAAATGTCAAAAACTATCGCTGCTACTTTAACTGTTCGCTGAAATTTGACGTAACGGGAAGCGAGAGGGAAAAAATCAAAATGGGACTAGATTATTTTGAAATCACGATTTGATTCCTGTAATTAAACTCATGACAGCTTATCATTTTATTTAATCAGTATCTTACTTATGCCACAAATTTACTGATAGTTCTTTTAAACTAAGCTACAGACTTACTTAGGAAATAAAACTCCGATAGTAATTCACTTTACGAGCCTTTCTTTCGAAATCATGCTTCTTTTCTGAGTTCGAAGCAATTTATCTCCATGATTCATGCATAACTAGTGTTGACTAGCATCTGGAAGAGTGGGAGAAGTAGTGATTTTGCAAATTGTGAATTAAAAATGCACTTGGCTCTTGGCTCGATGATCTAATGTTTGATGACTCTGACAGTGCGTCACTAGTTATCACTCAATTTATTCAATTCGTAATCTCCACTATTCAATTTCATTTTTCCTATTTCCCTCTGACAAGAGCCAGTTAGTGACTATAACTCATCTTTTACCTTCACAGCCCTATTTATATTTCCATTCTTGCCCCTTTTTATTATTCATAACGTAGTTCTGAGGAAACCTGACTTTCGAATCTTACTAAGTGCAAATATCACATGATAGGGCGGTTCTAAACTTTATTATTTAGCATAAATGTGTCTGGTAAAACGGCTTCTTAAGCTCCGTGGGTATATAATTTAACCCGTTCAGGAGGTTCATTTAGTGCGACTATTCCTTGAATAATTTGATTTTACTTGACGAGAATAAGGTTATTTGAGAATTTGTATTAATGAGTAATCGGTTAATTCATATTTCATTCACACGTCTACTCCCCTGATTTATCATAGCAAACATTTCAAACTACAAACTACCAGATCTCAAATTCTTTTAATTAAAGAACTCGATGATTTTTAGCTCGACCAGCTGCTTCCCATAAATTTTTATTGGCTCAAAAGTTGACTTGCTCAAAAATCCCTTCTGATGCAATCGCAATTGATAAGACATGACGCGTTCTAACACACGATTAAAGTAGGCGTAGAAAATGATGGCCAATCGTTGAACAACAGGGAAAAAACGTAATGGATCTCTCCACATGTGTGCCATTTTCCTGTCTCAACATTAAGATTCAATTTTTTTGTATTGAGGATGGTGACTTGAATATTTCTCAATTCCTTTACTTGAAATAATATATTGAAAAGCTAATCTTCTTACCATGTCATAATATTATTCCTTAAAGTTGAGATATCTCCAAATATGCTATTTCAATTTTGATAGTTTATTAAAAAGTTAATCTTTCTATTCTTTCGTATCATATTTTCATACTTTCAATTTTTTAATATCATTGCTATGTGTTTGCCGAGACATGAGTCTTTTTTGAATCCCCCAATTTGAATATTTATCAGATAAAACATGAATGGAAATGGGATTGGCCTAAGCTGTTTTGGCGTTATAACGTCTGCCATTCGTATGAATCATCAGTTTTCTGCTGTCTTTTTTGTATCTGCAAGCTTCTCCCTTTTCCTTCTCTTCTCATCCACTTTCCATTTCCATTTTCAGAAAAACTTCTAGTTCAATTATCTTATCAAAACGTGCTAATATTATTCTCATGATTTATTGCAAGTTCCTTTAGGGTTACATTATTTTCATCTGCTTCAAATTATGAATCATTGAAAATCTGATAATAATCATATTTCTCCTTCTGACTTACCTAATGAGTCCATTCCCCTCGCCTCTTCTTCAAAATTACTAATTCTTTTCTGCACGGGAAAACTTGCTATAAAAGGAATGACAATGAATTTTGTTCAGTTACAATTAGACATTATATAGCTTTGGGTAAATGTTTTGCAAATGAGTTATTCTAACTTAGTGCGTATTTATCATTTTATGAATCATTCATTAACTGGCCACATTTTGCAGATTCTCTAAATAGACTTATCTACTTATCTCTTGCAAGTGACATTATCTTAATCCTTCTTTTGTCCTCGCATTCTTCAGTTCATTTTTGAGGAATGAGCAAAGATTTATCTTTGTCATTATTCTTTATGTCTCATATTTAATTCATTATTTGCAAGATTTGCTTTGTCTTTGTCTTTGTTTCAGAATTTATCCATTACGATTTGCAGGTAGACAACGAGTGTCTTGTGCATCATTTACTCGGAGCTGCAGGCGATCGAAGCTGCAAAATCATGGACGTCGTACTTTACGCTGACGAGGACAAAACTAGAGTCATCCAAAAGAGGAGGTCATAAATAATCTTCTATTGAACAATATTTATGGTGCATTTTGATAGCCATATTAACGCACATTAGAGAGGGTACAACATAAAGAAATTAGTGTTAAATTTACTAAAAGCAACTGTTTGTGAATGATAACTTTCTTGGTTAGAAAAGACGTCATTTACAAATGATCTAATGATCATCGGATAAATACTTTTTATGATTAAAATAATTTCAGAATCAACTCCTGCAATACCCACGAGTGCAATACGAAAATGCTGCGATTACTCAGAGATCGTCTCGAAGAGACCAACCAATTCAGAGGCATTATGATTTTGGAAGGTGCGCTACCTTTTTCTTAGAAATTATTGAAATTGTGTCAATTACTCCACATCATCCAGATAATTTAAAATTTTATACAGGATTTTCATTTTCATGAACCGTGTGAATTATCCTTTATATTACTCTAAATATTTCAATAGGATTATCGTTTTAAAAATACAATACAATTTGTTGATTTTATAATAATTATTATATGAATTAATCTAATACTCGCCCTGAAATCTACGATTTCCAAGAATTTCTCATCTTCAATTTCTGCTCGATTCATCGTTTTGTGGACTCTGCTTACGCACAATTTTTCGTAGTAATGTTGAGGAATTAGCCTGAAAACATTGCGTAATTGTCTGAGTGAAACTGCTTCAGGACAAAATTTGATCTGATGAATCAGTTGAGCTATTTCCTTGTTCTAACCCCGAGTTACACTTTGGATGATCACTGATATGTGCATTCTAACTCTCGTGCGCCCTGTTCTTCATCTCTATGACTCAGCGTCGATTTTTACTGGCGTACTTACCCATAACTGTAGGATGTAGGTAAGGGTAAAGTAACGAGAGAGGACAGAGAAGTACGCATAACATGGGACACAGGGGTGTGTCTGTCTTTTCCTCTGATATTTCTATTTTTCTCGCTGCGTCTGGCAATCTCCTCAGAACGCATTGTATTTTGTATTCTTTCTCTCAAAAACTGGCTGAGTCATCGGCCTGATGCCAGCTGAACTTCTCATTTTTCTCTCTTTTCATTTTTCCTCTCTCTTCTTATTCTTCTTTTTCCTTTCTTTCTCTAACCTCTCTTCACAAATCATCAATCTATCGATGATGGACGTTTCAATTCGAATTCCAGTCATTGATCATCATAACTTTTATTTAGTCTAAATTTTCATAATTAGACTTTTATCTGAAAGGTTATGTATTTTGAAAAAAAAATATATGATCTTTCCAAAAATTCGAATATCGTCATTCCCTTACTCACTTGATCACTTCACCTTTTATTATGGTAGTAAACATCCAATAGGTGTTAGAAAGCTCGTAAATATATAGTTAAGTGCGCAGCTTTATGAGTGCTCTCTCTTTCAAATAAGTGCTAGTCAAATTTGATTAGTTTTCCGAATCATGTTCTCCATCAAGAGTGTCAGAAGATGCGTCTACAAGTCCATGTTTGTCGGATTTGTTTAGTTTCAAGAGTAGGCTGGATCAGATCTAGCTTCTATAAGTGACTTTAATCTAAAATAGACTCCACTGCTATTAGTTTGACCAATAGACTCTTTACATTCAAGAATTAGCATACACCTTCGATAATATGGCTGTCTAACAAATCTATAATTTGAAAATTCTAGGACTTTTTTTCAGGATGATCCAAAACTTAGTGAAATCCGTTTTATTCTAGTCGGCTCCAATAGATCAAATACTCTCTTTATTTTAGCTTGAATCGTATCGAAAGTAGTCCATAAAATTTTGGATTTGTGCAAATAACGAGGGAATTTCGCTGTGCGTGAAAATTCGGCAGTTTTTGCCGAGGATTTGTGCTAATCAAATGAGCGAATGAGCGCATAGCCTGGAGGGATCTTGAGAAAGACGAAAGAAAAAAGAAGATTTCACCCTTTAGATGCAACATTCAATTTTCTTGACCATGAATATTGGTGACTAGATTTCACATATAGTATAGTTTGATTATTTTAGATGACTTTATATTAATTTGTCAATATCTAAATTTCCAACCTTAGAGCTGATCAACAACCAGTCGTTTTCATTTCCACATGTGCGCACTTTCAGAAAAAAAAATTATTTCCTCTTCTCTTTCATGGTTCTTTTTTTCTCTATCCTCTATCAGCTGCACCAATTCATATAAATTCGATTTAAAGTATCGATCGATTTTCTGTGATTTCACTTTTGTTCAGTTCTGAATATTTGATCATTTCTTTCATATTTTCTACTCTGCATTCGTCATCAGCTGATACCATACCATAATTCTTCTTTTCAGCTTCTTTTTAAAAATTCCTTTCCTAAAAATTCAATAGGTTATTAAGTCAAACTAGTTCCAGATAAACATACTGCTTCATATATTTATTTTTAGATGACGTTCAAATTTTGCCTTTTCAATTTATTTGTATGTTGACTCAAATTGACTCAAATAATCAAATATAAAATATGCGCAAATGATTTATTGTGAGGTGAGCAGGGGTGGTTTTGACAAGCGAGGAAATTTGAAATGATATCATCACAAAGAGGTAAAGAGCAAGCAAGAGGGGGTGTTGGAAACAAACACACGAGTAAAATAGAGATTCACCCTTCCATTCTCTGCATCCCTAGCCCATTCCACAGATAATGTCCTCAAATGAGCAGAGTCACGTGTGGATTTTTTGAGTCATTCAAAAACAACAATCGATTCTAAGTGTTTTGAACAATTCAAAAAATGTTGCATTGATTGCTCTTACGATGATTTCTTAAATTAACAAATATATCAGAAATCAAACAATTTCTACGTAGCCAAGAGACAACAATTATGAAATTCCTGAGATTTTTTACTTGCACCAAGTCATTTTGAAATGCCCTTGGTGGTCTTTTGGAAATTTCTAAATTTTGCTTTTTTCGAGGAAAAAACTTAGCAACTTTCCAAGAAAATTCTTATCTTCCTCTGGATCACCTTATGTCTACTTAAATATGAGTAATCCCCGTCTACTGTAGTATTGCCGCCCTTTGTAGTTATCATTTCGCGATTTATTCCCTCATATTTGAAGAACCGGTAGATGACTCGATTAGTTTTTATCATACTAGGTTAGTCAGATTTATAGCTTTCTGGCAGTGAATCCTCGAAATTGAGTAATCTGTTAAGAATACGGTTTTTAAGTCCACTTATGTATCACTTAAAACCCCGCTCAATTTGATATAGGAATCCTCATAAATATTGAGTAAGACCTAAATTAAGTGATGTTTATAGTGGCTTATTATGTTTATACGATACGCAGCTCTCCTCTATATTTTACAAAATATGATCACATTTGACGAGTGAAGCCTCTTCCTTTAAGCATCTGAGTAATCGAAACCCAATGCATTGTCTAGGCAGATTAACATAAGTCATGATGAACGGTATTATTTACCAACTATTATCACATATTATGTCTATCGAGTAATTTCTCGAGATTCTTGTTTTCATGTAAGAAATTATTATCTTATTTGCGACACGAAAGTGAAATGAAAATGATAGCTTGTTCTTTACTATCTCAGGGGTTATGATATTTGTAGGAAATGAATGCTAAAATTACTCTATAAGAGTCATAAATGTATATATCTGTAAATATAGCTATTTTTATAATGGAACTTCTAAGAGTTTAAAATAATGTGATTTTTCTAACAGTTACACAATTTGTATCATTTGTGTAGCATTTTGGTCAATTGAGTAGATATTCGCCGAAATGGTGATATTTTAAATTGAGAAGAATTGTGAATTTAGGAAACAAATTGTATCCATTTCTTAAGAATTTTCGGTTTAAAATAACTTTATTTAGAAATCCCAGGTCTTTCTATTAGTTTTACTTCCTCATTAATCTGGTCATAAATAATTTGTACTCATATTCTGGAGAAAGTTTATGAAATAGGGTAACTGAATCTAGAAGTCTAAAGATCTTATTTTATAGCTTAAGCTTCCCTATTTTGCCTGAAACCCCGTCATAAGTACAATTTTTGAAAACCTACAATCTTTCATTTATAGCAGATTTCCTCATTTTACCTATAACCTAGTCATCGGTAGTTTGAACATCGTAAATTGAATGATGCACAAAGAGAATGTCATATGAGTCATTTGACGATGGATTGGAGATAGGATTGCTAGATTTAAAGAGATGATGTAACCGAGGATAAATGATATTTGTAACTAAAGATTAGAAATCCGAAATTACAAAATCTTTATCATTGTTTTTATTTATCTTTGTCTTTGGAATTTCATAATTTGGAAACAAAACAATAGCTGCCGTATTCCCTCTAATTGAAGGGCATACTCTTCTATGCTTCAACTCTTTACTTTTCGAAAAATTCGACTTTTTTCAAACCGCCATAACTCACTATCTAATGATCATAATCATTTCAAATCAAAACAGTGCACTTTTAAGATGCTATTTTTATTCCCTGTTATCAATTTCCAAATTATACATTTCCCAGTCAACAATAAGCAATCCGATCTTATTTCCCCCTTATCTGAGGGCAATTCATTTATTTATTCGTTCTGAACAAACTTCATCCGTCCCTAATTCGCTTAATTTCTTCGCTCCTAGAATGAATTTTTGTCTTTTTTGCCCGAGGCGTCCTTCTGTCTGCGGAAATGTGAAATGTTTACTTAGAGCCTGGCGAAAATCTGAGCCGCTGTCGAATTTTCGAATGCCAGATTTTCGGTGCCAGGCAAAAATAGGCAATGGATAGGATTTTTTTTGGATACTTGAAAACAGATCCGTTAAATTAAATCCCATCAACATTTCATTTTAAGCAAAATTACATACTTATGATCTTTTGTAAAATATTTAAAAAAAAAAAAAAACCCTGAACCTGCAAAATTGATAATGTCAGTAAATCTTTTATTGATAAACTATTTATTTATAATAATAACCAAAAATCCCCATTATTTATAAAGTCCGGGACTTAGTTTCTATTTTCTTCCCAAAATGGCAGTGACTCACCCTTGCAAAGGGACCTCCTATTTCTTTCTTTCTGCACAACATATCGATTTTTCTTTCTCTCCAGGATTCGCTCTCTTCACACGTGTGTGGCATAGAATTCTACGAGCTCTTACTCTCCATCTCTAGCCAACACTATTCTCTTATTTCAAGCTCCGCCCTAAATTCTCTAAACCTCTCAAAGCTACCACTGTTTTTAAATCCTCTAACTCCCTGACTCCTTTCAAGGCAGCCGACTTAGTTCTTACAAGGAATATTTTCGACTTGAAGCCGTCATTTTTACACTGCAGCTATTTTATGAACTCTACTTTACTAGCTGAATTTGAATACTCTGGACCTAAACTTTGATTTGAAAAATGGGTGAAGGCAAGAAGAAGAAACAACACAAACGACGTCCGAGGCCGAAACAGAAACTCAAAGTGCCGAAGGTCGTCAACTCGGAAGAGAATGAGACAACGACTTCATCGGCGTCTGCGACTGTAAACAATGAACCACCAAAATGGAGTAAGATTTGTTGTTTCTAGATTTTGGTAACCTCGGGAAAATTATCATTGTGATAGCTCCTAAAAACTTTGATTTCTTAAAATTACCTCTAAACACTTCATCTAACTTCAAGACAGCTTGATATAACATCATGCAACTTCGAAAAAAAGAGCTTCAACTTTTCAAATTAGCTCCAAAATATACCTTTTATTGGTATATTTTCCACAGACTTTCAGGCGCATCTATGTTTCCTTATATCAACACACAAAGTTATCAATATTCATGTATATCTGTCAAGTATTTGCGAGCGCGTTCCATGACTAAATTGATGGCTTTTCCTATTTCTTCATGATTCACTTTGGACTTTACTTGCTGCTCCATGAAATTCTATCTAAACTCCCATGCAACATTTCTTTTTCCGTAGAAATTTAATTAATTCATTTTCTCATTTATTTTATCGTTTACAATTTCCTGCTGATTCATACGCTTATGATTAATTCGTCCGATTCGAATTGAAAAATTTGACGTTTCCTTATTTCCTTATTAAAACCTGAAAAGATAAGGGATATTTCAAAATTCCCGGGATATTATGAAATTTTAATCTGATGACAGGTGTCATTTGCTGGTTATAAATAGCATTCTATTGATTATTATTTCATTTTAGGCGGATTGTAAAATTCACCTTCTTTTAACGAAATAATGCAATCGAATATAAGAAAAAGGGGGTGAACTTTACGAAAAAAATGGGGATAGAAAAATTTATAAAGTGTACTCTTTTTGTTATCATCGATTGTTGTCTGGCGCTTCTATTTCTCAACTCGATTCTGCACACGTTTATTGAATCGCGATGATTCACGCGATGAAATAGTACAGAAAAAGATAAAACGTACTGAAAGAAACAAATAAAACGAAAAGGTGGAAAATCATGAGCAAAGAGTGAGAAAGTAGGAATGATAAGGCACCGAAAGCTCGAGAAGGAGAGAAAGTTTACCTTTACCTTTTTAGGCATAAGATGGTAGCGTATTCTACTCATGTTTCAGGTGATTAGCGTCATATAGTTCTTTCGTTTCATTTCATTTGAATTTTATATCACTTTGAACCTAATTTCTACCGTACTTATTTATTCCATGCTATAGGCTATGGCATATAAATTTGCGGTATTTAAAATACATAGAGGCTAAGTGATGTTATATTTGATTTTGATCTATACCATATCTTCTAAATTATCGAATTTATTATAAAATGGTTTATATCTTGGGATAAAAATGATTCAATATTATTATTTTTCTGTTTTGCAAATTCCATTTAATGCCATCGCATATCCTGTTTGGACGCTAGTCTCAGTCTTTCTATATCTATCTAATTGAGCATATTCATTCTATTTTATATTTTGTCATTTCCACTTCCATTTCCATCTCCTTCATCTTTTTCTTGCCACATAATGCCATATTACTCCCACACTGCTTTTATTCCTTTCTCTGGAAATTACCCCTTTCTTTTCCCTAAGTCTACGTCATTTTGTTTTTGCCCGTCATTCGTCTCATTTACCAAAAGTGGAGTGAAATTTTAGCTCGCGAGAAAAAAAAACTACTAAAGTCGATATGTGAAATTTCATATTTATGAATTTATGCAACGTAAAAATTTTAGATTAAAGGAACATAATTTTTGCATCTGCAAATATAGTAAAATCGAAAAAGAAATTGCATAGATTTATGCAACGCAAAATATTATGTTAAAAATTCTATTTTAAAAAGCTGCATAGAATTTTTGCCATAGCACAAAACTGCACAACGGCTGATTCATACGGCCTTTTAGAAGGCAAGGAGAAATTTCTGCTAACTGAAACGAACGAACGCATCGAATTTCATGCTCTTATTTCGTCGAATCGCAAAATTGAGCTCCTGCCTTTCGTAGTTTTCATTTTCCTTTCATCAATTCAGAATTGTTATTTAATTACTAGTAAATTGGATTTAATTACGTTAGGGTAATTCACACATTTCCAAGTCATATTATCATCGTTATCTCCATTTTAGTCTATACTTTAGTGATATCATTTAAATTTCTATTTCTCTTCAAGTCTAGACTTTCTAAATCAAAAATATAATTTCAGGTGGTTTCAACAAATTCCACACTGCGTACCCCTCTCTCTGCGAGTCTACAGCATCGGTTAACAGTGGAAGTGGTTTGCAAGGAGAGCCCAACGGTAACCATCTCATACTGATTCTGATTCTGGAATAATGCTGTCTTGCTGCAGGGCTGGTGGCTCCGAATTCGGCGATGCCGCGCTTGTCCGTCAGTCTGTCACAGCCATGTTTGGCAGAGCGCTCGGAAGGACCAACGATGATTTTCCCGTTCCTCTATTTGGGCAGTCAACGGGATTCCCTCGATGACTCGGAATTGAAGGTAAAATTAGTCTACTGAATTTGTAGCCCTGAAAAATTTCTCCTTTCATTAAATGTTTGTAAAAAAGCATACTTAAAAATCAATACATTTTCATAAATCTACCTTTCTATCACTTTTATTCAGAATAGAAAACATGATTTAAATTTATCGATAGATCAGATTTTCAAGTTTCTTATTTTTATAGATAATATTTACTCATGTTATTAATCACATATACTTTACGGTAATACCCTAAATGTCCACTCTATGACGCTTAGTTCCATGTTTATTTTCTGACATCATTCTTTTTCGTATGTCTTACTTCGCAATTTCTTGCGAATTTGCAATGAGTTACATGAATTTATCATCAGCGTTAGAAATTTCATGCGCTATGAGTAAAAACTCGACGAACAAGCGCGCTTAATCATGGGAAATATCCAAAAGCAGAGATCTTAAGACCTCGCCATCTTGATTCATATGATTCTTAGAGATAATATCAAAGTGCTTTCTTTATTAGTCAGGGTTAAAAGTACTGCAGACAAGTAAAATTCTCAGATAGCATCAAATTCTGCATCTTCAAAACAGCCCTTTCCAGTAATTATAAGTAGAAAATAATTGCTGTAAATATGGTGAAAATAGAATTTTAGTCAAATTCAAAATGATTTCACAATTCCATTATTTTCCAGAGTGTCTATGACAATTTCATGCTGACATTATGAAGTTCACTCAAATTTTGTCATTCTCTTCCGATTTCATCACCCCAAATCTTCATCATGTTTTACCATTTTTAGTCCACCTTCATGTATGGCCGATTGCCTTTAGCACGAAAAAAGGAAACGTTGCTTAGCAACTAGGAAGGAGGTGACCATTTCATGCGACATACAGCATCATTTATTTTGTCGCATGAATCATAGCGAAGCCTGAGAAAATCCCTTGAATTATACATGAAAGTGCTAAATAAGTCCAAAATGATCAACCTTAAGGATCACTTAGGTCCAAATTGAAATATTTTGGCTTAATTTGAGACTAAACTCGTGCATTTTCAGCGTTGCGGTATCACGGATGTCATTAATTTGTCGACATCTTTGCCAAGATCTTCTTACATCGCCAATGATGAGAACTTCCTGAGGATTCCGGTCAACGATAGCTATCAAGAAAAACTGAGTCCGCACTTCGAGAATGCGTTTGAACATTTAGGTAAGTTGATTTAAAGTCGATCAAAATCAAAGATAGGTTTTATTTGCCCAAAAACCAAACATTAAATATATGACGATTCACTTTTCTTGTATATAAGATTTCCTTGCAAAAACGCATATACCTGAGAGATTATTAGAATTAGCTCCAGACAGTATACTTTGGATAAAATATTAATATCTTAGCATTCATTCATATATGCAAATTAATATGATTAAAGATGCTGAATATTAATAATTAATCATTGTGTTTTAGAAAGAATCCGGCTAACTAACCGAGTATGTCTGATTCATTGTCTGGCGGGAATAAGTCGGAGCCCGACGCTAGCGATTTCATATGTCATGAGGCACAAGAAGATGTCATCAGATGAAGCCTATAAGTAAGAATTAAATCAGTAGTACTCCTTCTATTTATTACAAATCTTTTATATATGCCAACGTTATCAAAAATTTAATAGAGTGGCTTTCATAAAAAAAATCTCAGAATTTTGTATGAAGGACAGCTTTTTTTACTTCTTATCTGTAAATTAACAAATAAAGATTTGCAATTTTTCGCAGGAAGTCAATTGCAAACTTCAAATTCACAGATAAAATTTCGATGACACCAAGTAAATGCCAAAGTAAAAAAATTTAGGTTTGTCAAAGAAAAGCGACCCTCGATTTCTCCTAACTTTAACTTCATGGGCCAGCTATTGGAATATGAGGAGAAATTAATCAAACTCAATATTTTGAAACCGGAAAGCTCCTCTAAACGAGTTAGCGACAAGCCTCTGAGTCTTCTCCAAGACGCTGGACAGGTAACTTTATTCTCTTCTGTTTTTAAACGCCCAGAGAAGCAGAAATAGCCATATCTTTCCTAGGATAAAGTAATTTCTCTGCGTTCTAGCCTCTGGGCCCGTTCCAAAGCCTATTCGCTTGGACTCAGTCCAATCGAATAGACTTTAGCACGGGCTCTGATAGCTATTTATTGATCTTTATGAAGATCATTGAAATAGATTGTTGCTTTTCTCCAAGAAGAATTGCATCGCACCATAGCGCAGTGGTTGTGAGATAGCCATTTCATTAATTTCCGTCGAGTAGTACCAGACTTTGACACACTAAATTTAAAGTCAGGATTGGACATGACGGGAAAAGTGACCATTCATTTGTGTGGAGCTTTGAAATATCAGCTGTAGAAAGGAATTGTCTAGAGCGGCTAGAGCGAAGCTACATTCCGGACCTTTCAAAATTTAGCATTTTTGTTCGAGAAATTCCAGAAAGTATTCAACTACTAACAATTTTTCTAGATCTAAAATGAGTTCTTCTAATTTCAGGAAGTCCTGTGCCCTGCCAAAGTTCCTAAATCTGCTTCGTCGCACTGTGTGTTTTCATCGAATGATAATTCAAACGTATTGTCTTCTCAACATCTCAATGAAAACGGCAAGAGGGGCCTTCTTCTGAATTCCGCGGGCAGTTCTGAACTCAGTTCAACCCAATCACTGACTTCGCCCATCATGGACAGACCTAAGGCCCTATTGTTGCCCTTGTCTCTGGCCAGACGGCCAAAAGAATTGTCGAGTCCCTCTACAGAGATGTCGCGATTGAGTTTCACTCCGACCGAGGTATTTCTCCCTATCCTTACCTAAAATCTAATCATCTTCGAGTAAATCCGAATTTCAACTTCTTTTCTCTAGTCCGATATATTCACTATATCAATATCCTTCTATCATAGATGATTTTATATCTTCAGCTACCAAAATAGTTATCAGTCAATTTTTAAAATAAGTTAAATCCAATATTGATTCGGAAATTTTCAGATTGAATCCCCAGTTCCTCTAGCCCTGACAAATCCCTGTTTCTTCTCGCCGACCACACAATCCAAGCCCCTGTCCAGAAATGGTTCTTGCAGTCAATCTTCGAACGATTCCTGTGGATGCGTGTCGAATCCTTGCTTTGATTCTTCGAATTCAACTCCGACAGATTCAACTTCGGGAACTCGCTCTTCATGCATCAACAAGTTGACGGGGTTCTTTAAGAAGGTAGAGATTTTTTGATCATTTATAAAATGTGTTGCCCTTAAATAATCAGGAAGCGAGGTCATGTATCGAATTGTGTAGAAATTTATGAGAAACTGGACTTATAAAAATGCAAGAATTCTTTTCGAATAGATCATCAGAACTGCTAAACTTTATGTATTTTACTGATTCATTCACTGGTTCGTTACTTTTTGCCTGGATTTTGCGAACTCGTTTGGAGAGTGCGTGCTCGTGTAAATAAAGTTTGCGGGAGATGATGAGTTTAAGAAAGTCGAAAAGACGAATCACATTGCGCAAATACTACCGGTACTGGACAGAAAAATTGTCTCTCACAAAAAAATTAGGGGGTTTAGCAAAAAAACCGAAATCGTAATAACTTTTAAAAAAATAATTTAAGGCCCCTCCAATGCGTCTCCGCATGCCGGCAGCATCATCCCCATTATCTCCCGACGGTCAATCCGCCGCTTCTAGGCCGGATTGCCTCCGATCCTCGGGAGTTGTGCTGGGCTCAGCGGAACCGAAAAGGCATTCCTCGACAAAACTGAGGACCACCCCTCTGAGCACCACCAAAGAAGAGCCCGATGCCGAATCGCCAGAGTCGGGGTTTCAGGTAATTTTTATGATAATATCTTTAAGCATTTCGAGTCTAATAAATAAATCAATTCTTTTAATATTATGCAGAGCAATAGTAAATTCACGTTGCATATCAAACCGAATTATTTTATCTCTCTATATATATAGCCTTGTTATTTCTAATCTATTTTAAATTATTTTCAAAATGTATTAAAGTTGTAGTTTCAGGACGGCGGATATAAATCGACGCCCGAAACCGAGCCCGACAGAGCCTCTATCAGCTCATCAAGTTCGATTGAAATCACCGTGAAATAAGAAATTTATGCTGATTTCTTAAATCGGAGACAGAAAAAGGAAGGAACTATTTGCTCAATTCGCAAAGAAATCAATAAGAGTTGATTTTATTGCCTTAAAATTCATAATGCCACTAACTAGCGAATACGATTGCTATAATCTGTTTGATTTCAGCACTTTTCTCCTAAATCTAGGGAAAAGTATGAAATATCTCCTCATTTAAGATATATCTTTGTAAGATCTCTGAGTTAAATATCGCTTACTATTATTTTTAATTCATCGAGTTGCTTATTATCGTTCTTTCTTTTTCTATATATTGTTCTTTATGAAATACTATATATCTAGTTATCTTCTATATATCACTGTATTCCGACTCTCGGTATTATATACTGCAAAGGAAGACTTCACATTTGTGCAGTAATTTAGAGCACTCTTCTACTTGACCGATTTTACACAAATTTTATATGCGTGTTGGGATTTTTACTCCTTCATTTTTAGATTAGGAAATTGATTTTTGACATCTTGATAAATCATCAACTTTTATATGGAGGGGCGTAGTATATTTATAGAATATATTTCATAAATATGATTGCTTCTCCTATACAGAAGCCCCCTTTCTTTTCCTATGGCTCTAATTAAAACACCGTATTCCTCTAATTTGTGTGATCCTATTTATTATTCATCCCGATTATACGTTTTCTTTTCGACTATTATTGATTTATACCACGGGTCCAATGCCAATACGAGCGATAACAATAAATATTCTTATGAAAATACAACTGTTTAAAAATAATAAGTGCATGAATAGTAAAATGATTAAGACACATTCTTTGAGTAACCAGAATAAAATATAAAGAGTGGCCGGACAACTGCAAAAGTGTTCTGGATTCGAACCAAATTCATATGGATGGATATACCCATGGGCCCTATTCACAAAAATAGGGATGGCAGGATCCGCCCGCCTCCTCAAGAAGAGTTGCAAGTTTAGATCCGAATAAAACCCGATCGGATCTTTATCTCTCTCTCTCTTTCGTGCTTCTTTTGTACACCATGTTCCCTAGCTATTTCGTCGTTTTCTGCCTCTCTTATATCATGTCGTGTGTTTCAATGCTCGATCGGATCTCAAATTTGCAGCCCTGCTTTCCATCATAACATGTGCTCGGCCTTTGAGTTTTTCTCTCAAATAAACAATTAAAATTTTGAATGAGAATACAGCCAAAAATAATTGAAAATAATCACCTGTTTGTACTTGAAATGCACACAAAATGTGCCCAAATGCGCTTCTAAGAAGGAAAATATAGTTGTCTGTAAAATTTTTCGATAAAAAGAAGTTACTGACCTTAAGTTAAAATTTATTGAAATTTAGAGATTGGATACCCAGAATCGTGAGAAATCAAAGCAAAAAATTGATGTTGTAGTAAAGACACTAGCTCGAAAAGATGATAAAAATCAAATCCAAAGGAATAGAATATACAATATCGCCTTGCCCAATAACAATTTCAAATCATAATAAATTCTATCTCATTGTTCGTATTTATGTTTGTTCGATTTTACCTTTCATAAAATAGACAAATCTCGATATCATTTTAGATAAATTTCGAATTAAGACTGTCGAGACAAATCCTATGATAGATTCTTGGAAAAAAATCACCTGATATAAATTGAAATTGGCAAAAACAGATCACCTGTCAAAAATTTTTCTTAATAATTTACTTGGTAACCGAATATTTTTTGCTGTTTAATTTCGCAATAAAACTTCGGTATTAGAAACTCCTTATTAAAAAAATTGATTCTACCTATCAAAACAACGAGTTCGAACTAAAATCGCTAAACTTTCATTAATTTTATATAATTCGATATAATAATGTATATTTGCCCAAACAGATCTATTAATTCCAATGTGGAAGAATATTTTGATCAAGCTGGCGTTAACGTGGAATTCTGCGAGAGTATATTCAGCATTTTTCACTTTTAAATCATTCAACAAAATTTCGCACATTAGTGACATATTATATATAATAATATCAATTCTTAAGTTAATAAATTTTGCAAAATATTAGAAACAACATCTTATGTAAAATTTTATACAGGTATAATTTTCCTAGGCTTTGTCGAATCCACTACACATTATGGTGCATTTTTCGCTTTTATTACACATTACCCACTCAGTAAGTAAGACATTTTATATCTGAAAATCTTTCTTTTAAATTATTAACTATTGTTGCTTATCAAATTCAACATATATATATATATATATATTTTAGCAGCGTTTGATGAAAGTTATCCTGTTAGCGACTATATAATATTATTTTTGGGATATTTGTTAGGACTACTTCTATTGATACTTGGAATACGAACGATTATGATATTAATGAAGAAATCGACAAAATTTTCAACATTTGAAAAACAGTTACTATCGCTATTAATATTGAAATGTGTCTATACGTTAATTAGCATCACTGTTGTGAGTTAATTGCTTCAGACATGACTCTATGTATATTTTAGGATTATTATCAGGGTTATATAGTCCTGAAAGATTTGTGCTGTATGCATTTTGATGATGCTAGGGTAAGCATTGCTTTTATATACATACAAGCCATTGATCTAAATCAATTGGATTTAAGCCCTATATTTTGATAATATGTTCATAGATTGAAGGTAGTCAAATCATGCAATATTTATCTCATAAATCTTTTTTGTAATACAGAAAAATATTTTTTTTTAAGTTTAAGTCTGATTCTATTTGATTTAGTTGTATTTTTGACCCCTTTCCTGGCCACGATCCACTTAACAGTGACCGAATGGGAGACTTTGATTCGGAAATCCTCTTTTACTTAATTTTCTGATTTCACTTTATAGGAAAAGCACTGACTTCCAAAGCATTTTTATTTTATGTCAAGAGAAGTGGTAATGAGATGAGTTTGAGATCAAATGAGAAATGAGATTTTGGGAAATGTTAATTTTGTGAATGAGGACTTCTGTCCGTACAGTAATTAAAAAAAGAAAGTATTATTTAGCCCCTAACTTTGTTCTGCTCATTTATTGATATACTTTATATTGTTCAGATTTATTCTGAAATGATTATATCATTGGAATGGGTGATTGAAAATGCAGTCAAATTTGTATCCTGTGCAATGGCAGTTCAACGAGCGAGAGCATTTTCTGAGTATGAATATTAATTCAGACTTAGGGAGAATTTAAGCCAAAATAGTCCTGCGACCTAACTCCATAAGATTTAAAAAATATATTTTTCTCTCTAGCTTGAAATCCTCAAAAAAATATTCCGGAGAGAATTTTGAAGTCATAACTATGATTTCGTTTTACAATTTTCCTTTGTCTATTTTTGAATATGACTCAAATTCTTCCTAGATCTGTATAAATTTCATGAATCTTTCAAAAACTATTTTAGCAAACCAAATGATCGAATCACAAGCCTCAACAAATACATATTCGTTGCTTCAATGATAATTATTACGCTCCTTTATTACTTTATGGATGTAAGAACCTTTTATCACATCATATTTGTTGGCAATGAGCCATATAAGAAGCATATGAAGCGTCAAGTGCATCAATTATATGAAAAACTCGATGAGGATGATTATTTGAATATGTTGATGACTAATGATTTAGTCGACTCTATGAGCCACTATGTAAGAAAATTCATCTCAGGGGTGTTCAAAATTTTAATCTTTAAAATTTCGAGATCCAAAACCCCAAAAAGCGAAATTCTTCGTAATCGGAATTCAGAACACCCCCGACCAATATGACGTTTTGAATTATACTTTCAAACAGGATGAATATAATTCCAAATTCAGTATTTTTATGTTCAAAAGCCGACATTTATCATAATAAATGGAATATTAATTCCGATTTTAATCTGGAGTACCGTTTATCTATTGAAGAAGCTCAAACGACAGCTTAGCAAAATATCGATGAATCTGAGAAAGAGTGAAAATGGTTTGAATCGACGGCTGATAGCTCATGTAGAAAATTTGCATGAAATATTTCTTATGAATGATGGATAGTTTCAGACAATTGTTGAAATAATAGTGCATAGTAGTCAAATGATTGTGTACCTGCCTTCGAATATCAAAAATCCCACTCTGCATAATTTTATTGTAAGACCATTAATAAAAGGCAAAATGAGAACCACAAGATGATCATGACACGAGACATGACGAAATATCAGTTCCTATATGACGGAGGACGGAGGGCATTCTACTAAATGACGGAGATCTTAGCTATGAGATGACAGAGGGTATTTCAAAAAACTGATAGTGTCCCCTAGTTAAGCCCTCCGTCCTCAGTCATATAACTGTTATCTAACGAAGTAGTAGTGGAAGGCAATTAATAAGAGTAGTGACTAATAGGTACCCCCGTTTTTCCCACAAACTTAAACTTTTTCCTAGCTTCTCTGCAATCTCTCAATCATAAATCTCTCGCTCGCAAAAAGCTGCAATTTGTGGTAAAACGGGGGTATCTATTAGTTACTGCTCCTATTAATTGTCGTAGGGGAAATAAATACTTCCCTGATTTCACGCGTCCTATTTTTCTCGAGTCTCGCATCATGATGTCGTAAGGTTACCATATAGCCCTTCAAAATTAAATGAGCTTTTAAAATGAATTTAGGGATATGTATATTATATTACAGTATATGGCGTACAAATCCAGTTTTTAACACTATATTTCTTGTCTAGAAGTGCAATTCAGGTAGAATAGTGAAATTTTTAATAATTATAATATTTATCTATACAATTCCCATTGAATTTTAGAGATTGAATACCCAGAATCATGAAAAATCGAAGACGAAAAATATCATGGTGAAGACTTTGGCAAAGAAGACTGACAAGAACCAAATCCAAAGGAATAAAATCTATAACATCGCGATTCCTAATAACTGATAGTAATGCTGCCTGGTAGATGAAACAATTTAACACTATTCATTTCTTTTGTCTAATAAACTTACGAATATTTTGGGTTTATTAGTCTATTTCGATTTTTTATGTTCAAATTTGTTTATTTTAAGTATCTCCTTGATTTTGTAGTGACGTTTTGACCTCAAGAAGTACAAATCTTTATAAAATGTGACAACCAAAAATCCACTCATTTCAAATGATCGCATTTATTTTATGTCAAGAGAAAAGATAATCATGTGGTTGAGATCAAATGAGAAATGAGATTTTGGGGATACTAATTTGTGGAATGGGAATCTGCCCGTGTAACAAATGAAATATCTATCAACATGGAGGCTCTTCATCAGACGATAAAATTTAGGAGAGTGTATTTGTAAGACCCGAACAACTGCCCGCATTTCAGAAAGTCTCACAAATCGTGATTTGATCATAGAATTGGACACCCCTATGGGTCCTAATCATAAACTGAGAAGAGAAGACCCCGCCCCCACAAGTAGGCGGGGCCTGGTCTCTCTATTTTTGTGATTAGGACCCATGGGTGTATCCACCCACATGGGTTTGGTTCGGATCCGGGACACTTTTGCAATTGTCCGGACCCCCTTTGGCAGTTGTTTCGTTTATTCGTGAAGTGTCTCTTAATAAAATTTTACGTGATTTCATCTGTGTGCACTGCAATACTGAAAGGCGTGTTCAATGAAGTGTCAAAATTCTATTTTTATAAGTTTTGTCTTTAATTTTGGCAACTCGGAATTTTCAAATGCCATCGATGGTTTGAAATTCCCGAGTTGCCCTCTCTTCTCTTCTTTTTTCAATAAAGGATAAACCTGTAAACGCATCGAATATAGAAGTAGAATGTGAAGAAAAATCTTTAAAAATATGCAATTCTGAAGTGGGATACAATATTTGATAAGTTCGGATAATTTTCTAGTGAAAACAAGATTTTATTGAGAATCGATACATTTGTTGAGAAACGCCACGGACTCATTTCGCATTTACTTTATAGAATTTGGGCTCCTAGAAAAAGACACCGGGACACCCGTTAGAAAAAGACACCGGCTTTTTTCTTTTCTTCTCTCACTTTCTCATACTATTTCTTAGAAAACCCGGTGTCTTTTTCTATGAGCCTAGAATTTGTCATACTCCGAAAGCTATATTTCGTGAATGTGTAATTGAATCATTAAAATTGCAGAATGAGGAGTCCGATTTTGCATGAGATGGTTTGACAAGAATTTTTGCGGAATTTTTTTAAAATAAAAAATGTTATCGAATTATAATAAAATTAATTAGAAATAATGTCATAATTTCTCTTAATCGAATAGTCTATCTTTGGCTTCGTCGCGAACCTGCTCCGCACTCATTCGTTCGTCTGGCTTCTTGGCAATCATCTTATTCAGCCATGTTGTATCCTAAAAGATGTGATTATTTTAGGATTTCTTCAAAGCTAGATTTCGTAACGGCACCAGTGAGACTTTACTATTCCTATTTTTACTTTTTATACGTTTGTCATACAATACAAGAAAGGTGCAGCGATGATAAGATTTTGTGTTTAAAACTAGGTAAAAATTTACCGCTTCTGAATATTGTGGCAGATCTACTCGTTTATCATTCATGACTTTTTTCCGAAGATCTTTAATTTCATTCGTTAATTTCTTTGGAGCGATGCACAATTCGTAGAAGATGATGCCGATCGCCCAGATATCGATGGGGGATTTGTAATGGGTGAAATATTGCTCTGGAGCCATGTAGAGCGGTGTGCCACACTTTGTGTGACTCTGACTCCTATTCAGGGAGTCGATGACTTTTGCCAGACCGAAATCGGAGATCTTGAGAACTTCTTTGCCGTTTTCCCAGGCGATTAAGATGTTGGCGGGTTTAAGGTCGCGATGAACTATATTGTGTTTATGAAGCTTGTTGATGCCATCCGCGATTTGATAGATATAGTCGTAGACGATTTCCGGGTCGAACTGTCTTTCTGATCTGACATTCGCTTCGATTTTGCTGTCTAGATCTCCGCGAGAGCAGTAGTCCATTGCGATAAATAGGCTGTCATGATTTGGGAATATCATTTGAGCAATCCGTGAGAAGAGCCCGCCAGTGTAGACCTTCCCTATGAACGAAGCATGATATTTGACGACATGCGGGTTTATGGACGACTTGGAGATTTCCTCCATCAGTTCTACCTCCCTTCTGCATTCCTCCTCGTCCATTCCGGGAAGAGCGATCTGCTTCAAGGCTACCTGCTCAGAGTTCGAGGCATTCTTAGCCGTGTAATCAGTGAGGTAAACTTCGCCGAATGATCCTTCGCCAAGCTTCTCGACTATTTTGTACTCTCCCTTCGAACTCTCGAGAGTATCACCGGGATCCATAGTGCTGCCTAAAACAGAATTTGCTCTTGAAGTTGATCGAGTTGAAATTAGGGAACGTAGAACAAAAAAACTGTTAATGAGAGAGTTCTTTTCCAATTGGTATGGCATTTTTCGAATGAAGGAAGTTACGGAAATGAGAGAATTCTGATCCACTGAGCATGGACAGCTCAGGAAAACGATATTACGAATTAAAGTCATTTTTTCATATCGAATTGAATATCATTGCTTTTATGTAGAGAGCGCAAGTATCGCCCACTTTGCATTAGAAGGAGAACAGAAGGAAAAACTGTGTAGGTTATTTTGAAAAGGATTTTCACTTGAAATTCTTGCAACATTTGGCAGATCGTTTCAGAGTTTAGTCTTTATTAGTCAGTGCTGAAGCCTGCAAACGCGCTCCATTGCTAATCCAACTGTCACAGATTATCATTTTCATCCATAGGTTCCTTATTCAAATCAGAAAAGTAAGAAAAGCCTTTGAAAATATTTAGAAATATCAAAAAATAAAAAGTAATGCCAAGGAAAGTATTCCTTCCCTGTCTTTTGCAAGCGAGAAAGGGAGCCACACTCAACGGTTAATTTGTTAGTAAACGCGAGATAAATGAGGATTGCATAAAAATAGTATAATTCTGTGTGGAATGGACCGTTTTCAAATATCTAAGCAGATTCAGAATCTGGACGATAAAGTATTTCATGTGGTATAGGTTTCATGAACTCGTCATGTTTTTCGAAAATATGCTTGCGCTCTCTAGTTAGTTTAATTTTTCCCCGATAAGCAGTATTGATTCATAGACAATAGAGTGGAAAATGTAAATATTCGAGAAAAAAAAAAAAACTAGGATAGAATTTATCGCGCAGATAAAATTATGAAAGGTAAGTATTGCATAATTTATATGAACAGGTAAAATTGTCGAATCAATGCAATTGAAAAGTGAGGAGCGCTGTATATGTACTTCCTCTCTTATCAATTAGTTATTTGTTTCAGGCATGGGCATATAGAAAGATAGGGTTCACACTTCCGATTCTCATGATAATTTCATGCAATATGAGTTTTAGTATACAGAAAATTGCGCTGAATCTGCTATTTCGAGTCTGATGGTAAAATTCATCAGCAGTGATGTCTTATCAGTGTTCGAAAAGCCTTAGACGCAGTTATATTTCTTTTTATCAATTTGGTAACGAACCTGTTTAAATTTTTGAAAAAGAGAGGCATAATTATCCACTAACAAATATTAACTATAAGTATCATATTATTTAGAAGAAAATTTATAACTTCATAAACAATATTTATATTCATTGTATGCATCGATACATAAATGTTCAAATAACGTACTTCTTTATTCATTAATTATCAATTTGCAATAATACTTCTAAAACTTCCACCTTCACTATGCTTATAGGTCAGACTCTCAACGACACATCATTTAATGGACCTAAAGTAAGATCGAGCATTTTTCGCGATAAATTTTCTATGAGAACTAAAATAAGAAATAAGCCCATTTAAACAGTCAAAACGGGAGAAATTTCTGTTATAGGTATGCTATGCTGTCGATACTAGTTGCGTAATATTGATCGGTCTAACGAATTTTGCAATATTCTTTTGTTTGAAAGAAAACTGTATGCCTTGATAAGGGTTATGCTCGTGCACGTAAATAAATTTGAATTTGAGATATTAGCAAAGTTCATGCAATAGTGTAGTTTATTGCACAATATCGCAGCGGGATTGTTGCATGGTTATGATGAGAACAGTGTATGAAATCGATACTGAAAATTTATCGCAAAAAATGCTCGATCTTACTTTAGGCCCACTAAATGATACGTCGTTGAGAATCTGACCGATAAGCATAGTGAAGGTGGAAGTTTTAAGGTATTAGTTGCAAATTGATAATTAATAAGTAAAGAAGTATGTTATTTGAACATTTACGTATCGATGCATATAATGAATATAAATGCTGTTTATGAAGTTATAAATTTTCTTCTAAATCATATAACACCTATAGTCAGTATTTCTCAGTGGATTACTATGTCTATCTTTTTTTAAACATTTTAAACAGTTGTTACATAATTAATAAGAAATAATATAACTGCGTCTAAGGCTCTTTCAATACTGATATGACATTGATGATGAATTTTATGAATTTTACCAGCAGACTGAAAATAGTCGATTCAGCTCAATTTTCTGTATACTAAGACTCGTCTATATTCTTAAAGCATATTGCATGAAATTATAATGAGAATCACAAGTGTGAACTCTATCTTTCTATATGTCCATGCCCGAAATAAAGAGCTAATTGATGGGAGACGAAGTACATATATAACGTTCCTCATGCTTTTCAATTGTATTGGCTTAGCAATTTTATCTGCTCATAAAAAATTATGCAATATTCACCTTTCATAATTTCAGTTGCGTGATAAATTCTATCCTAGTTTTCTTTTTTTTCGAATATCTACATTTTCTACTCTACTGTCTATGAATCAATATTGCTTTTCAGGGAAAAACTTAACTAATTAACTATAGCTAGAGAGTGCAAGCATATTTTTAAAATTATGTTGGGCTCAGGAAACCTATACCAGATGAAATACCTCATCGTTCATATTCTAAATCTGCTTAGATCTTTGAAAACGGTCCATTCCACACAGAATTACACTATTTTTATGCAATCCTCATTTGTCCCTCTTTTGCTAACAAATCCATCGTTGGACTTCGCCTCCTTTCGCGTTTGCAAAAGACAGGAAAGGAATGCCTTACTTGACATTACTTTTTATTTTTTGACAATCTCTAAATATTTTCAAAGGCTTTTCTTATTTTTCTGATTTGGATAAGGAATCTGGATGAAAATGATAATCTGTGACAGCTGGATTAGCAATGGAGCGCGTTTGCAGGCCTCAGCACTGACTAATAACGGCTAGCTTTGAAATGCGTCGCAAAATATTGCAAGAATTTCAAGTGAATATCCTTTGCCAAATAACCCGTACGGTCTTTCCTTCTGTTCTTCACTCTAATGCCAAGTAATACAAAGTGGACGATACTTGCGCTCTCTGCATAAAAGCAATGGAATTCAGTTCGATATGAAAAATGGCTTTTCGTTCGTAATATTGTTTTCCTGAGCTGTCCATGCTCAGTGGATCAGAATTCTCTCATTTTCGTAACTTTTTTATTCCAAATAAATGTCACACCAATTGGAAAAGAACTCTCTCATCAACAGTTTATTTGTTCTACGTTCCCTAATTTCAACTCGATCAACTTCAAGAGCAAATTCTGTTTTAGGCAGCACTATGGATCCCGGTGATACTCTCGAGAGTCCGAGGGGAGTTTACAAAATCGTCAAGTGGCTTGACAAAGGGGCGTTCGGCGAAGTCTACCTCACTAATTACACGGCTAAGAATATCTCGAACTCTGAGCAAGTAGCCTTGAAGAAGATCGCTCTTCGCGGAATGGACGAGAAGAAGAAGGAAGAATGCAAGAAGGAGGCAGAGCTGATGAAAAGGATCTCCGAATCGTCCACAAGCCAGCACATCGTCAAATACTTTGACTCGTTCACAGGAGAAGTCTACACTGACGAACTCCTTTCAGAGATGGGTGAAATAGAATCGCTAAGTCATGGCAGTCTATTTATCGCGATGGACTACTGCTCTCGTGGAGATCTAGACAGCAAAATCGAAGCGAATATCAGATCGAGAAAAGAGTTCGACCCGAAAATCATCTACGACTACATCTATCAAATCGCGGATGGCATCAACGAGCTCCATGTCAAACACAAAATTGCCCATCGCGACTTAAAACCCGCTAACATCCTAATTGCCTTAGAAGGCGACAGAGAAGTTCTCAAGATCTCCGATTTTGGTCTGGTAAAAGTGATCAACTCCCTGGATATGAGTCAGAGTCAGAGTCATTCGTACTTGCGTGGTACGTGGCTCTACATGTCTCCAGAGCAACGCGATAACATCAAGTGCCGATTCCCTGTCGTCGATATCTGGGCGATCGGCATCATCTTCTACGAGCTGTGCATCACCCCAAAGAAACTAGTGTGGCAGAAAATGGATAATATTCGGGAAAAAGTCAAGAATAATGAACAAGTATATCTGCCAAAGCAATATTCAAAAGCGGTAAATTATCCTAGTTTTAAACATAAAATTCTATCATCGCTGCACCTTTCTTGCATTGTATGATAAAAGTATACAAAATAAAAGTAGAAATAGTCAAAATCTCATTTAGTGCCGTTGCAAAAATCTATAACTTTGAAGAAATCCTAAAATAATCACATCTTTTAGGATACAATATGGCTGAATAAGATGATTGCCAATGACCCATACGAACGAATGAGCTCGGACCAGGTCTGCAACGAAGCCAGAGGTAAACCATTCTAATAAAAGAAACTACGACGTGGTTTCCACTTAATTTTATTATAATTCGATGACAAAGTTTTTAAATTTTCAAAAAATTCTTGTTAAACCATTTCATGCAAAATTGGACTCCTCATTCTGCAACTTTAATGATTCTATTACATCTTCACGAACATCGCTTTCGGGTTATGAAAAATTTTCCAAACCAAACGCGAAATGAGTACGTGGCGTTTCTCAACAAAATCTTTGCTGAGAAACGCGCATTTGGAAATTTGCCTTTGAGCTAGCCGGAAAACTCATTTTACCAATAATATGACATGGGAAAATTCCATCATGATGACTTTAAATTTATTTTTCGATATCTTACCAACCAAAAAGACTACAGAAAATCTTTTGCGGCAATGAAACATTTTACTCCTATATGAATTAGTCTTTAAAAAAATTCATCATGTCTCAATAGTTTTATCACTGATAGGAAAAATTCTCCCATAACATTTGAAATTCGATGCACTCTATCATCCACGTATCATAATAGAAGTATATAAAATCATTTAACATCTTTCTTTATATCAAATCATTGATTAAAAATCACCGCTTATGATCGTCGCTTTGTCAAATGTCATTTGCGAAGTTGGCAGGGCTGGTTGATATATTAGTTATATTTTCAGATCGGACTCGAATTTTATTCTATCGTAAGAAATTATTTTGAAAACTAGGTAAGAGACTTTGAAACGATTCGTAATAATTTAGTTTATTATCAAAATAATAATGGTATATATGAAGGAAGAATATGCTTGTTCAATTCATATACCTGCTCAGTAGAAGAGATTGCAAAATTCGACTATTATTATGAGTCATATGAAGTAGCAACTACACAGAATAAAGTAAATTCTTATGCTCATTATTTTGAATAATTTCTCAGATTTCAGGTTTTCGGAATTAGCTCACTCAAGGACTCATTTAAAATATATGATTTGAATACTCGACAAATTTCAAGAAGTCTTATCAACAAACCCATGAGTGATCTATTTAAATAATTTTACAGGTCCAGATCCTCCTGAATGGCGTAAATTTTCATCTGTTTCTTATTGCAAAGACAAATTGTATTATTTGGGTGGATGGGGTACTGAAACAAAAGAAGATACAACTCGAGTTGATGTAAGAAGATCGAATGAAAGTCCATGAAATAATTAATTCAGGTTTTCATAAATGGAAAATGGCAGACAGGACCTGCTTTTCCCTTTCCAATTAGATTTGCTCAAACAATAACATGCGATGGAATTTTATACGGTCACATTATCGCATATTCATTATTGTAATTATGAATATTCAGTTATTGATGGATATACTAGTAAAATTATATATCGATTATCAGACAATGAATGGGAATGGATTAAAATTGGGGAGATTCCAGAAAAGCGAGTTTGTTTCGGAATTGCATCGCTAAATGGAAAAATTTACATAACTGGAGGACGATAGTCATTAATTTTGTATGATAACTAACGTATCATTATATATTTAGTTATCCTAATACATTCAAATCCTGCCTGTGCTTCGACCCCTCAGCTCCAGTTAACAGTCGAGTTTCTCAAATCGCTGATATGAATCATGCAAGACATCTTCATTCGCTCATTGTCGCTAACGGGAAATTGTATGCAATCGGAGGGTGAGCTGAGATTTTGCATGTCTTTATACGAAATGTTCGTTAACTTAGATTTCAAAATGTTGAGAAAAGAAGTGATGGTTACTACCCGATAAACTTCTGTAATTCAATCGAGGAATACGATCCACAAACGAATAAGTGGCGTGAATTCAGAATTCTATTTTATCGTAAGAAATTATGCTAAAAACTAAATAAGAGACTTTGAAACGATTCGTAATAATTTAGTTTATTATCCAAATAATGGTGAAGATAAAGGAAGAATAGGCTTGTTCAATTCATATACCTGCTCAGTAGAAGAGATTGCAAAATTCGACTATTATTATGAGTCATATGAAGTAGCAACTACACAGAATAAAGTAAATTCTTATGTTCATTATTTGGAATAATTCCCCAAATTTCAGATCTTTGGAATTAGCTCATTTAAAGAGTTATCTGAAATATATGACTTGAATACTCGACAAATTTCAAGAGGTCTTATCAACGAATCCATGAATGTTCGATTCAAAGAATTTTACAGGCCCAGATCCTCCTGAATGGCGTGAATGGGCATCTGTCGCTTATTTCAAAGACAAATTGTATTATTTGGGTGGAAAGGGTCCTAAAACAAAGGAAGATACAACTCGAGTTGATGTAAGAAGATCGAATGAAAGTCCATGAAATAACTTATTCAGATTTTAATAGATGGAGAATGGCAAACAGGACCTGCTTTTCCTCTTCCAACTAATTCTATTCAAACAATAACATGCGATGAAATTTTATACGGTTACATTATAGCATATTCATTATTGTAATTATGAATATTCAGTTATTGATGGATATACTAGTAAAATTATATATCGATTATCAGACAATGAATGGGAATGGGTTAAAATTGGGGAGATTCCAGAAAGACGAGATTATTTCGGAGTTGCATCGCTGAATGGAAGAATTTACATAACTGGAGGAGTGAAGTCGTTAATTTTGTATGATAAATAATGTATCATTATATATTTAGCGGTAAAGTATTCAAATCCTGTTGGCGCTTCGACCCCTTAGCTCCAGTTGATAGTCGAATTTCTCGAATCGCTGATATGAATTATACAAGAAAGTGTCATTCGCTTATTGTCGCTAACGAGAAATTGTATGCAATTGGAGGGTGAGCTGAGATTTTGCATGTCTTTATACGAAATGTTCGTTAACTTAGATTTCAAAATACTGAGAAAAGAAGTGATAGTTTTTACTTGCCGGTAAACTTCTGTGACGCTATTGAAGAATACGATCCAAAAACGAATGAATGGCGGGAAATCGGAGAAATTAACATAAAATAAAGCTTGATTATAACAATCTCAGATTTGATATAGAAATTTTATTCAATAAAATGTGAAATAATAACTTAATTTCAATGCACATGATACAGACAACTCTCGAAGACACCCAAAAGTGATGAGGGATAATTGTAACTGGAATAAATACTCCTTTCAACCAGGGTTGTACGAACTAAACTTCGAACTATCTGAAAGTTCAGTTCAGTTCAAATTTGATCGCGAAAATTCTTCATAATTCATGTTAAGTTAAAGTTTGATTTTTCGAGCTTCAGACAGCAGCCCTGATCCTGTCATTTACTTTCCATTATTTGCGACAACGCCATTACCAGAAAATTAAATTTGTTTTAAATGCGGTCGAATAAATTTGAGAAAAACAATAAATAATTGATAGCATATCGAAAATTGATCAGCTTGTGTTAACACATCTCTCGAAAATATCCACTCTGAAGTGAGCTATTTCAGAAAGTACGGTAATTAGTGGTCATCTTCGAAAACGTATTTCAAAATCTGTAGAGTTCTAGTCAAAATATGTTGATTCAGTTCGAAATATGACAATTTGTGGAGAATGAATATTGAAAAAGTAAACAATTTTCCTTTTTAAAAGAATTATTTAGAAGTGAATATAACCCTATTTAAATGACATATCAAGTTGAGATCTCGTATTGGAAATATACAAATTGAAGCTAAAAATAAATGAGAAAGAAAAATGAGCATTCATGGAAGACGAATATTGAAAACTGAATTAAATGGATCTTTGGACCACTTGCTCGCTATTTTCTGTATCTTTTCATGCACTACAGGAGTTAAAAGTTTGGACAGGGCCTGGTCAGGATCTGGACCTGGTTTTCAAGCCCAGTTTTGAGAACATCCAGGTCTAGGCCGGCTTTTGGCTCCAACTTTTAAGCCCTGATGAATCATAATATCTAAATTTAAATAATTATTTCATGCCAATTAAATCATCCTTTCCCATATTTAACCAAACTAAAATGCTCAAGTGTTTAGCAGAAGCATTTATTAATGTCTCTCATGCGATCGTGGTGAGATGTATGCAGTATTCAGAAGTGCTCTGCTCATTGATTCGCTAATTCTTCCCGGTTTTGCTCACCAACTGTACTTTTTGCTCTTTCGGGTCGGACTGAAATCAAGAATGGTGAAAATATATTTTGTTCCCTTAAGAAAAAAAAACTTTTATTAAAATTTATAGTATTCAAAATGCATTATCTAAAATTGCTATAAAATTTTACTATTAAAATTAAAAATATCATTAAAATCAGAAAATAATATATTTGTATAAAAAGCAATGGCTTTAAAGATATGTCTCGTTTTAAACCTTACACTATCCTCTTTCTTGGCAAAAATGTTCAGCTCCAAGCCGCTGTACTCTTGCAAATTAGCAGCGATATCCTCCATGTCGGCCCGTTCCTTGGGAGCCTTCGTCCAGCAGTGCTTCTCGATCATCCGGGCCAGTTTTCGCGGCACGTCGATCGGGAATTTTGGGATCTCGCCGTTTATGATCTGGAATAAAATTACAATTTCAAAATATCAATAATAATCTTTAGATAGGTATATGAAGAATATTTTAATGTATATTAAGTCACATAGATTATGTATCACAAATAGTCTAAGAAGAATAGATTAAAGAAAATAGAATTAAAAACCATGACGTACAGCTTTCTTAGCCTCCGGCATGCTGCGATTCAAGTATGGCTCGTGGCCGGTGAACACTTCGAAGACGAACACGCCAAAGGAATACACGTCAGAAGCCTTGGAGAAGACAAGCGTGTTGATGTTTTCGGGCGCCATCCATCTGTAAAAATCGATAAACCATAAATATTTAAGAAGAAAATGAAAATTAAATTATGTATACATAACTAAAATTCCAATGATTTCTAACACTCGTTAAAAATTTCTTCTAATGAAACCACCTTTTGACAGTGTCACAGAAATGTCATTCTTTCAGAAAGGCGCAACATTGCTTAACTATTTGTTAATTTTAGTTTTATTGTTGAATAATTTAAAAATCACACCTAACAGCCATGGCCCTGGACTTCTTCATGTTGTAGACGCCGGTGCCCTTGACGGAACGTGACAGACCCAGCGAGGTGAGCTTCGAGAGGCCGCCCTTCTGATACAGCACGTTCGCTGCCGCGATGTCGCGATGGATTATGTCCTGAAAATTATTCAAAAAGTATCGAATAAAATATGAAGAAAAAAAGAGTGATGAGCAAATCATTCACATTATGAATGCGCAGATAACCTTTTTATGAAGAAAGTAGAGCGCATGGCTGATGCAGAAAATGATGGCGCACCGCTCCTCGTTCGTCATCTCCGCGTGGTGATCGCGCATGTACTCGTTCAGGGGGACTCCTGAGATTGAAACAAAGTTAAATAAATATTTTATAATATAGATTTATAAACGTTGGTTTAGCAATTTGATTGAAAAATAGCATGAAAGAGAAGGAATCCACTTGAATTCTTCAAATGCATAATGCATGAAGATAATATTTAACTTTAGAAAGATGAAACATAAGAAGGCAATAAAAACTAACAACTGATAGCTAACCCATGAAAGCCTCACAGACTTGGAAACTTGGCTGCCTTGTGACACAAATGCCCTTGATCTTGAGAATGACTGGGCAGTTGATGTCGTGCTTTTTCATGAACCTCCTCTCCTGCAGAAGGTCCTTCACTCGCTCGGAGTTCGTGCAGTCGTCTTCCATCTGAAGCAGGGAAATCTTGCAAGCTTCAGATTTTCAATAATATTACGATGAAGATCAGCTTTACAAATGAACGAACTTTATTTGGATCAGTCAGTTTTACATTAAAAAAAGTTTAACGAAGATCAACTTTAAATGAAAACAATTTGCAATAATCAACTTTTAGTTAATAACATTGGTGAAGATCAGCTTTGTATCGTTAAAATTTGATAGAATTAGTCAATTTTGTGAAAATACCCACACTTCTAAGCAGAACGTCGACCTTCTTGCCGTCTTTCTTATTCCAGACTCCCTTGTGAACGGACGTGCCGACTTCGATACGGATCTGAAAAAGTTGAATTAAATTCTGTGTCCGAATCCACAAAGAGACTTTTGGAACCTCCAGACCCTCCTATAGGAACTTTTTTCCCGCTGAGAGGTTCCTATAGGAAGGGTTTTGGTAGTTTCGTGGATCCGGGCCCTGGATTTCAAAGTTTCAAATTCAACCAAAGTTCGAGCCTTTATTATCAAAATAGGACTATATGCGAATTTAAAGATGAACTATCAGTCAGTTTTCTTCCGATCTTGACTGTTCCGATGAACTTCGAACTTTCAAAATCCAAAATGAAATCAGACCTGATCCCCGACGTCGAGTTGTTTGTGGTGAATTTCCCAGTTGGCGAGACTGATACCGCGAACGAGTGTCACATGGCCGACCTTCTTGACGGACGGCTGCTGCTGTTCGCGTATTTTGTCGGTGACGGTCAGCTGCTGGCTCTTGGCGTCGTTCACCACGTTGTCATTCTCTTCGATCTGGTGAATCACGTTGTCGTTTAGGTTGATCGCATTCTAAAATCTCTACTTTCTTATTTGGAAGTCTTGAAGTATCAAACATTTTCTAGGGTGGATGGAACATTTTTTCAATATTTTTCAGACTTAAAAGTTTCAACTTGATTTTGTAACCCTGAAATAGTGCTGAATGAGCTGTTCCATAGACTGGAATGTCTTGTCCTTGCACAGCGAGTAGCCGTTATCCGTATTGATCACGAGGTGACGAACCTGCAGTTTTCAACGCTATCATCAAAATTGTGGCGTTCTAGTAAATTTCTAGTTCATCCATTTCCATGCTAAATAGAATCTTTAAAAAAATAATTATGCATGAATCATCCAAACTCATGAAGTATAAACTTTCGAGAAGTTGGTCTTCGCTAACTTTAAGGCTCTAAACCATATTTTTGAAAGTTTATTTTTCCTATGAACTCTATTTTCCTCAAAATCGATCGAAATTAACAAAAAAAAAATCCCAAATAAAACCCACGAATTGTTTCCTATTCTCGAGTGGCAGAGTGGATGGAGTTCCCTTGGGCGCAGCGAACACGGACAGCAGCAGGTAGTAGTTCTTGAGCAGCGTGCCATTCGGCGCCTTCTCCAGTGTCTGCGCCACCCGCAGAATGTAGTCGCCTGACCTGCGCAATTAGAATAATCGATAAAAATTGAAGAGAAAATGTTCATTTTCCATTTTTGCAATGTCCAACGGCGATTTTCTCAACATTTCGTCATCATTTCTTACATTTCTTTCTTTGGACTTCGTGATTTTATTCACTTTTCCATCTTTAAACTCCCTGATCTTCGCGAAAAATACATATCCTTGGAAAACTTTTCCCTCCAAATTTGATCAAATTCATTTTTTTCTAATTATTTCCCCAATTTTTGTCGATTTCACCCTTTCTCTAATTTTCTAACCGATATAGCAGGAAGGGCGCGTCCTCTCGGCTCAAGAAGCCGTGGAAGTAGTACTGTTGGGCGACGCTGTCCACGGCCGCTTTCAGCTTGTCGTCCATTTTTTCGTCCCTTCACAATTTCTTTCCGCCCCTACCTCTGTCGACCGCCTTCGGTTCTGTCGGAGTCGGAAATGATTTTGAAGAATTTTGGCAAATCGTGATTTTCTTTTCTAATATATAAATGCATGCTAATTTTTCATTTCCTTTGGCTTCTTGTAAACTTCACCCTACCTATAGAACTTTGCGGTCCCTAATCATTTCCCTCCTTTTCAACCTATCGAATAAGCCCCGCCCATAATTGCATTCCCCCATTGCAACGGCTTTTATCATCATCATTTCACTTTTGAAAAGTCACTATTTCTTCCCTTTTTTCTTATAATTTCTCCACTTTTTATAAATTTTCGAGTTCCAGAAAGTTGACGAATCCATTTTTTCAATTCTCATATTTTAGAAAAGACTGCATTCTCGTTTTTTTTCTAAAAATTCCGAGTTTTCAAATTGAAACAATTTCAGTGCAAAAATGGTGGAATCGACGGTCAGTGCGCCGCCTCCCGTGGACGAGAAGCGTTCAGCGCTCGACAACTACAGGAAGAAGCTCATCGAGTGCAGGGACCTCGAGCAGAGATTGAAGGAGTTGAGGAAGAAGGTCGGATTAAAGAATTTTTTGTTTTTAAATCTTGGAATATAAAATAGAATGATTTTGATATCGAAATATTCCTTTTGATAAGGTATTCAATTTTTTGTTTATCAAAATCATCATTTTATTAGATTGAGTTTCGAAGAAAAATGTTTTGATACCCAAATTGTTGACTTTTTCTTAGATTTCCATAATTCAAACTGCATTCTTATAAAAACTACAAGGAAAATTCGAAATTAAAAATACGCTCTTTTCTACAAAATCGGAAGAACATAGAAAGATTCGAATAAAATTTTCAGGAGCAAGAAATGCAGAAAGCGTACGACAAGTCGGAGAACGACATCAAGTCGCTGCAATCTGTCGGACAGATCGTGGGCGAGGTGCTCAAGCAGCTATCCGATGAAAAGTTCATTGTCAAGGTATGTTTCCTCCCTTTTAAGTAGTATTATTTCATCGGTAAATTCTGTTAGGCCACGAACGGCCCTCGCTACGTGGTTGGTTGCCGTCGCTCGATCAACAAGGAAGCTCTGAAACAGGGCACCAGAGTGGCTCTCGACATGACCACGCTCACTATCATGTATAATATTTATTATTTTCATTCGCAAAAATTAGAACCTTCAAATTTACCATTTTCAAATCAAAAGATGAAAAAAAACCATTGAAACCTTCTAATTGCATTTATTTCTTCAAAAGTTAACTTGTTATTTATCAAAAAAAGATATGAAAATTTAAAAACGATTGTGTCTGAAGAGACATTGAAAATTCTCTCAAGGATTTAATCAAGTTTTTCAAAAATTAGCAGATTTGCTTAGTGAATGAATTTTGAGGCGCCAATTGCCCCGCGAAGTGGACCCCCTCGTCTACAAAATGTCGCACGAGGATCCGGGCAACATTTCCTACAGCGATGTGGGCGGACTGGCCGAGCAGATCAGGGAGTTGCGCGAGGTCGTCGAGCTGCCGCTGATCAACCCCGAGCTGTTCCGTCGCGTCGGCATCACCCCGCCCAAGGGCTGCCTTCTCTATGGACCGCCCGGAACTGGAAAGACGCTCTTGGCTCGGTGATTATTTCGATTTTTCAAACACACAATATTCGAATTTCAAAAATACGTTTTTTTAATAAGTTTTAATTTTTAGCGCAGTGGCATCCCAACTAGACTGCAATTTCCTGAAAGTGGTGTCCTCGGCGATCGTGGACAAGTACATCGGCGAGTCGGCCAGAATGATCCGCGAGATGTTCAACTACGCCAGAGACCATCAGCCATGCATCGTCTTCATGGACGAGATTGATGCTATCGGTTGGTTTTTCTTTTCTAGAAGGACTTTGGAAAATTCGAAGCTTTCTTTCCTCTTATTTAACAATATTTTTTTTATTTTGTGTATTCCAAACGCTCTCTTCAAATGTGGATATTTCAAAATGTTGATGGAATAATATTTCTGTCGAAGAATAAAGCTAGCCTTGATTTAAATATTTTCAAATTTTCAGGTGGAAGAAGATTCTCGGAAGGAACGTCTGCTGATCGCGAGATCCAGCGAACGCTCATGGAGCTGCTCAATCAGTTGGATGGTTTCGACTCTCTGGGAAAAGTCAAGGTATTTTGACTTTCTACTAAAATTAGCATAATCATTTTTATTTCAGACTATTATGGCGACCAGTAAGCGAATTTCATTTCTAATAAAAAGACATGTAACAATGAATATGGCAGACAATCCTAGTTTTTTGTGGGCCATATTCATTGCTTTATGCTTTCTTTTTCATTTCATCGAAAACGTTTACAGACAGACCCGACACTCTGGACCCCGCCTTGCTTCGTCCCGGCCGCTTGGACAGGAAGATCGAGATTCCCCTCCCCAATGAGCAGGCTCGTCTGGAGGTTGGACTTTGAAAAATTAGCATCGAAATATAAAGCATAAAAGAAAACAAACATTTAAAAATAGAACAAAATTTTTAGATCCTGAAAATTCACGCGGCGAAGATCACGAAGCACGGCGAGATCGACTTCGAATCGGTGGTGAAATTGTCAGACGGATTCTCCGCGGCCGATCTCAGAAATGTCTGCACCGAAGCTGGTAAATTACAGTTTTTAATTCTAAAATTGCTATTTTTCCTATTTCATGTGTCCAATGAGTCTAAAAAATATCTAAAATTACTTTAAAATTTGTCTAAATTTTAGGCATGAACGCGATCAGACAGGAGCGCGAATACGTCGTCGAGGAAGATTTCATGAAGGCCGTCAGAAAGGTTCGAATTTTTAATTATTAGTTTAAAAAAATTGTTTTTAAATACATTTTTAAGTTTAAAAATTTTAAAGTGATCACCTTTCAAATTTTTCCAGGTCGGCGACGCGAAGAAGCTCGAGACCAAACTGGATTACAAGCCCATCTAGTTTTTTGCATTTTCAGCCCCGTGAAGCATCAACTCAAAATATCCCCGACTACGTTTTTATCAAAATTTTTCAAAAAATTAATTTATTGCCGACGTGTTTTATCAATAAAAGGGGTCATTTTTATCATTTTTTTTGTTTAAATTCCGAGATGTTTTAATCATCTGAAATACCTCATTTCTTCCTATTTTTCTTTCGTAATTTTTTGAAGTTCACATATTTTAAAGGCTAAATTATGCTTTAAAGAGTAGATGAACTTTCAAAAAAATAAGTTTTTTTTTTTAATTTCAATAATCTTACTTTCAGGAGTTTTTAGTTTTCTGAAAATGGCTTCTCTCCAGCAGCTTCACGCTCAGTTGCTCAGCGAGTGGAAGGGTCAGAAAGTCGACAGCGTCATCAAGATTCTCACCCAGATGGCGGTAATTTGAAAAAAAATGCATCCACTTTTCAAATTTTAATAAGTCGATTCTTCAGACCGCCCTACATGACAAACAAGCTCTGTCCGCGATGGACCTGAATGCTCTCAATGTCATTCTCAAGTAGGATTTTGTTATTAGTAAAAATATTATTTTTCGTAAAATTCGATTTAAAAAAATGAGAAACATTCCAGAGATTTCCACGAAGTCAGTGCTCTGTCTTCCATCGTCAAGGGCGACACTGAGGCATTCAACAATGCGGTTCAACAGGTACAAATCTTTTTTGTTTTCGAAAAATTTCTTTTTTCTTAACTTAAAATTTGTTTAAGGCCCTAACTCTGTACGAGATCTGCCCCGCGCACGCGGAGAACAAGTACCTCATGATTGGGCTCTACCTCATGTACCTACTCTCATGCAACAAGCTCGCCGATTTCCACATGGTATTTTTTTTATTTTAAAATTATATATTTAATCAAATTTTTATTTAATTTGTAGGTGCTGGAACGCGTGCCGCATAAGGAGCATTCGGCCAACCCCTACATTTGCACCCCCGTCAGACTCGAGCACTCTCTAATGGAGGGCGCTTATAATAAGGTTGACAAGCCATCATTTTAAAGCCATTTAATTCGGCATAAATTAAAAATTGTCGGAAAAACTCATATGATCCTTCTTTCAAAATTGTATGAGTCAAAAAGAAAAATTGAATAAATTCTCTATGATAGAAAATTCAGGTGGTCCTGACGGAGAAGAACATCCCCAGTCCGTACTACTCGATCTTCATCAATATCATGGTCAGCGCTGTGAGGTAAAATTTCATCTAAACCTAAAAATTGAAATACTCCAAGATTTAATTATTTTTACGGAAGAAGACTATGCGATTTTTCATTTTTATTTAGAAAAGAAAATATTTCAGACGCAACATCGCTGAATCCATCGAGAAGTCGTTCAAGATGCTGTCTGTGAAGGACGCCCAGACCATGCTCCTGTTCGACAAGGAGCCCGCTCTCTTGGACTTCGCCAAACAGAGACAGTGGAGAGTCGATGGGGGTCAATTTTTTCTTTTTTAAATCCTATATATGAACCGAAAATCAGAAATGGAGGCTAGAGTTCACAAACAAATCTTTCCTTTAAGATACAGAAGAACTATTCCTTTCTCTGCGTCTACTTATTTTTAACAAAATTACCATTTTCTAACATAAGAATCAATAAACAAGACTAGAGTGCTGAGAAAGTCTTATCACTGAGAGATGGAAGGGTTTTTTTTTCTATTCTTTCTTCTACGCCTCTATATCTTTATCATGGTTTGGATCTAGATGAAAGAGTATTTTCAGGCTGTTTCATGTTCGAGGTGGAGGCTGCGAAGCCGGACAAAGTGAAGCTCGACACAGCACAGATCGCCGAGAAGGCCATCTTCTACGCCAAACAACTCGAGCAGATCATTTAGAATCTCTTATTCAAAATGCGGGCTTTTTATCATTATTTTTATGGTGACTTTCATTTTCTAACGAACATCATCCTACACTTTCATTTCTTCAATTCAATCATCAATCAGAAAAAATGTCATAAAACCTCTAATTGAAACCCCACCCCGTTTGAAGTTCTTTTTTTAATTAAAACACCCCTTCAAGAGGCTAATGAAAATAGAAGCCTTGGGGCTTCTATTAAAGGTTTTACGGTACATCTATTTTGTGCAAATACTTGGATTTTATCTCTTTATTTATTCTTTTCGTAAAAACTGGAAAATGTGCTTGAAACAAAGGAAAATAAAAATTGGTTTTTGAGATCCCCCCCTTAAAATTTTCATAATTGCCCTCGCTCACTATTATGCATCTATCTCTCCCCAAGGTGAATGGTATTTACAAAGCTGAGAATGACTTGGACGAGAAGCCCCTCTAATTTACCAATCGTTAAAGGGGTATTGAGGATGATTTTTTAAATGTTCCATAAGAATCATTTTCTTCTTCCTGTCCAAACTCGCCATTTGCTTCATTTCTTCGTCTGATAGTTGGAAATCGAATAGAGCCATATTTTCAGCGAGTCTTTTCGGACTCGATGATTTTGGAATCACAGCCACATTCTGTTGAACAGCGTATCTCAACGTCACTTGGGCGTTACTCTGAAATATAATCATCGAAATCAATTATTTTCAGATAATATCATTTTTCAAAACATCATTTCTTTACCATTTTAGGACAATATTACTCATCATTACTATTCGAAAAAACTATTTGATAAGAAACTCGTAGTAAATTTCTCATCGTTATCAACATGAGAAAATCATATAATTCGATGAAAAGACGATTTAAGAAAATTACCTTCTTATGTCTTTTGGCAATCTTAGAAATAGCCGGATCTGTAAGGACGTTGAATCCCCTTTCAGCGTTTTGGCCTAAATTTTGACTATAATATGAGTAGTACGCTAATCAACTGTTAAGATCTTGTTAGCGTTGAATTAACTAGTATTTGCATCTACTGTTATCGTACTATTTTTAGTTACCTGGATTTGCCAACGGAGAATAAGCAATTAGAGCCATTCCGTTCTTCTTCAAGTAGTCCTTCATCTTCTTCTGCTGGTAGTAGGGGTGCATTTCGGCCTAAAATATCATTTAGTTCGATGGAGACCAGCTTTATTTCGAGTTGATGAAAGTCCGAAATTCAACTACAATTTGGGCAGAATTAATCTGAAGTTTATTTTAGATGGAATTAAACTGGAATGATAGGTTTAGTGACGTCATATTAGTTTGATTGGCTATATCGATGACACCCTACCTCAAGAACAACCGGTTTAATCTTGGCTCCACTCAGAACATGATCAATTTGTTTGTGGTTGAAATTGGCTAGTCCGAGTGATTTTACCTTAAAATCGCCTTAATTTTCTAATATTCAAAAAGATTAGTTAATTTTCTATTTTCATGAGTCTTATATCGTAAGGTGCATAGGTTTTCCACGTTACCGACCTTTCCAATCTTATGAGCCCATTCGAGCGCTTTCCAAGTTTCGAGGTGATCTGTAATCGAATTTAAAACTATTTTAACCTCAAATAGCCTTAGTTTTGGTTTTATCTTGCTTTTAGACTAAGCAATGCATATTCTCTACCTGGCGGAGTGTTGGGGTCGCCGATCTTTCCATCGAACGAGGTCGGCCAGTGAATGAGCATCAAATCGACATAGTCCAATTGCAGCTGCTTCAGATTATCCATGATGTGCTGCTTGGCTCGTTCAAAGGCGTGAAAGTTGTTCCAGAGTTTTGTCACGATGAATAGATCTTTTCTCTGAATGATTTTAGCCATTTAATTTAATAATTCAGAATTTAATAAAACTAGACCCTTTTCTTCTATACAAACGAGCAGACACGCAAAAGAGCTAGCAAAAATTCCCCTATCCTCATAAAGAAAGTGCTGTTTCTCTATGCTTTAGCTTCCGGTATTGATTTTTTTTTAGTTTATACTCAGATTGAAAAAAATATTCCTGATTAAAACAATTCTTATGTACCTGCACAAGTCCTTCCTTGATGACTTTGTTGATGGCCTTTCCGATTTGCTCTTGATTTCCATACAGAAAAGCGCAGTCGATCATTCGGTAGCCTTGTTTTATGGCCTCACGGATAAGCATTTCAGCCTAAAATATTCTTTTTCAAAGAATAAACCTAAAATAGATCTTTTAAAGAATCGGTCTAAAATATTCATTTTTTAAGAATTGAAAATATAGACCTTTTCTCCTTCTAAACCCGAAGTTCCTAAGCCGACTAGGGGCATTTGACATCCGTTATTTAGTTTAACCGAATGTAGAAGTTGATGATTTCCATAGGTTGATCTTCAAAGAATTCGAAATTTTATTCAGTCTTAAACATTTTAGAACTCACCCCAATAAAGCTATGAAAGCGATAAAAAATATTATATTTGTCATGTTGTGCACGATTCAATTTCCTGAAAATAGATGAAAATAATGACTACAATGATATGGAAGAAAGGTTGGTTGGTCAACAAGTTCTAATGAAAATGAAAAGGAGAAAAGACAATCACTCAGTCGCTCCTTTTATCGTCATTCTGACGATTGGATGCAATGATAAAAATCAACGAAATGAGTTATTTGTGGTCATCCATTAGAAATGAGACGAAATAATCGTTAGCAATCGAGTTCTAAACAGAAAAAAAAACCATTGATGCAGTCAGTTTTGGAGGTTTTTCCCATTTTCTACTTTAGGCAAGAGAGGTTCTAAAACTAAGGTAAACTTCCTAAAATTTGACATATTAGGTAGGGTCTCCAAATAGATACGCCAAACCTTGGTTTGTGGTAGAAGGTTTGTCAGAAATGTTATAGGGGATGTGAATAACACTTTCGCAAAGAAACATAGAATTTAAAAATTTTCTAGACGAAAAATCGTAAAAATTTATTTCTCGAAATAAACACATTTTAGCAAACTTCAAACTGCATAGACGCGTGTGAAGGCAAAAATTATGAGCTGATTTTAGACACAGAGCCGTTTTATCGAATATATCGTCGATCTAGACTGGGTTTTGAGACACTTTGGGTTTGAAGGGTATTTATTTCCCAAATTTTTAACTCTACCACGTTTCTACCACAAACGCATTTTAACAAAGGGGCGGAGCTTGGGAACTCTAAATTAGGCTAGGAAATAGTGCTTTGAATAGAAATCAATCACCATGAAGTGTGGTATGAATCAGACAATTTTATGAAACAAAACTTGCCCTATTCAATTCAGATACCAGTTTTCGGGCAAGCTTTTTCTCTATTTTTCACTGCGTCATTCCCTAAAAATCGCAATTTTAAGAAATAGTATATCAAATTTAGGACTAAATGATGAACTTCATGCTATTTTCGTCTGGAGTGACATTTTTCAAATTCACGCATGAATCAACACGATTTTTTCCTATTTTCGTTAATTTGAGTTTGAAAGATCATTTCTTTTTAGATAATTTCGATAGTTTTACCGTTAATAGTTCAAGTTTTTTTTCTGAACTACATGAAGATCAATAATGAAAATATGTGTCGTTGTTTTTGTTTTAAGTTTGTCTTTATTTTTAGAATTGAAAAAACACCGATTTATTCGAGAGATCCAAATGAAATTGCATAATTTTCGAATTTTTTTTATTTAAAAAAATATTTTAGGAGAAAAGTTCTAGGTAAAATTGTTGTTTCTGATATTCGAATAATATATATATCGACCTGTAAACCCGTCTTGTATACGTCTTATCTTAAAATTTTATGAGGAGGAAAACACAAAAATTGTTCATTTGAAAAATAAGTTTTTCAAAACTACGTGTATTTTTCAAATTTCCTTTAAAACATTAGGCGTTAAAAATAAACTGCAAAGAGAAGAGGGACCTAAAATTGCTCCAAAATAGAATACCGGTTGAATTTTTCCAGCGAAACCTAAGTTCGCCGAAAATATGAACCCAAAATTGTCATAGAACATTAGGAAAACAAAAAAATGAATAAATTGAGTATTGTTAGAAATAGATCACAATTCCTGGAGATTTTAAAAGAATGCTATTTTCTTTAAAAAAAAATAAGGGCAAGAACTTCGCTTTCTTGCTTAACAAAATTCATCATCAAAACTTGCCCGGAATGGGGAATAAGATAACGACGAAAATCAATTCCAACTCAAGAAAATTTCAAATGAAAGCGCGTACACCTAACTTGTTTAAAGAAAATCAATTGATTGACCAAAACTTCAACAATAATAAAATTAGAATATCGGAGAAAACTTGAAATGTGGTAAATTGCTAGAAATTAGCATAATTTCAAATTTTCTCGATATCAGAAAAATCGAATACACTAGAACAATAAAAAAGACTACGTTGAATTACAATATACCTTCCGTTTTTTTCCTCTTTTTTAAAAATAGAGAAGTCCACCCAAATTTTTGGGATTTTCAAATAATTTGCCCAAAGAATGTGATAATATGAAAGTTTTGATGAGTCAAATTAATTGATTTTTTTTAGAGTTTTTAGATTTTAAAAATTATAGAAAAAAAGAAAAAAGGACCTCGAAAATCAGAAAACGGAATTTCACTGGGATGAGCAAAACATTAAGAGGAAAAGGAAAATCGAACCAAAACAAGAAAAAAAAGCTTTGAACTTAAAAATGAGCCTAGTCCTTACTACCCTGACCAATGTCATCAAAGATGAATTGACTGGAGTTGGGGTATCTGAAAATCGTATTTTAAAAGTATTTTCTTTTATAAAATTAGAATTTTTTTCGAAAATAATAACATTTTTAAGATAAAGTGTAAAAAATTACTTGAACCGAATAAAGTCCGGGTCCCCACCAGTCGACTCCAAATAAGGCAGCGCGAGGACGTCACGCGAGTGGACTTTCATCAAGTAGACCTTCAAATTTGCAAAATTAAATTTCACTTTAAAATCTAAAGATAGCCCCCAAAATTTTTGCCGAGACAAATTTAGAGTTTGCATAGCTGTTCACCTGCCCAAAATCAACATTTTTTAAAATCCCATCGTGAAAAAACAAATTTTCTCAGCTCTTTCTTCATGAAAACTTGAATTTCTTTCCCAGAATTATTTCTTATAAAGTTTCGAATCCTTCCGAGTTTCTTTCGAAATAAATTACAAACTACCTTATTGGATGCGATCTTTCTCTTCGCCTCCTCCTTTCTCTTCTTCTCTTGCTCTGCCTGTTGTCTCAGCTCGTCCAAGGAAGGCAGCTGGGCCATCCAATCGACGCCGTCGACTTCAGGTGACGCCTTCATCGTCGTCACGTCTTCAGAATCCTCGACGTGCGTCTTGGGAGAGGCCTTTTTGACGTCGCCATTGACGTGGTTGGATTCTGGGGCTGCTACAGCAGAGGGAGAAACGCTGCTGAGAGGGGTGGCTTCCTGAATTTAAAATTTGTTATAATTTTCAAAAATAACAAAAAATGAAATATTCACCCTCGAATTATTGATTTCGGACTTGATGATGACGGGCGACGAGTCTCCTTTCGAGGATCTCGAGAATCTCAGAATCAGCCCCCCACGTCTTTCTTCTCCGGCGGGAGCAGCCGTAGAAGGTGGCTGTTCTGAAATTAGACGCTTCTTTTTAAGTTCAGATTTTAAAATTTTAAGTGCGACCCAAGTTCTCCTTAGATCTAACTGAAAATCAATAATCATCTTGAATTTGATACCTAAGCCTAGGAAGACTAAAATTAAAATTATTACTATGAGATTTACATCCAAAATCGTTTAACTCAGGCCTAACTATAGTCCTTTCTGCGTTTTACTTTAAGTTTCATGATCTCTGAATAATTTACCAGCAAGTTTCTGCTTTCTCTCGTACTTCCTCTTCTTCCTTTCCGGCTGAACATACGGAGAACCGGGAGGGTTGCTAGACAACTGCATGGCGTACTGTAACTATTGCCGTAATGACCATGTTGGTGAATTTACTGACCTCCTCGTCAAGATGCTCGCGTTTGACCCTCTCCTCGTGCTGCCGGATGGTAGAATCGATGTTCATGTGTTGGGGAAGTCCCATCGAGAGTTGAGCTACCTGCAAATTAGAAAAAGTTGAAAAAATCATTTATAGGAATAAATTGACACTTTTTAGAAGTTCATACATATGGATATTTGAAGACTTTCATATTAGAATTATGACATATTTGGTATCAAAATGAACTAAATCTAAATTACGAGCCATTCTATCAAATCTCACTGAAATGTGAAGTTTTTGCAATAACAATTCATGATGGTCGAGAGCGACTGACTTTTCAGCTTTAAATAAAGGAGAAAAATAATAAGAATTGAGAAAAGTCGATATTTCGATTCATCAGTATGTTAAAAATTAGCAGAATTTTCGATCTACCAATTCGCTCGTGCTCTGCACAGCTTTTCTGGCATCGGACACGGACGAGGGCGTGGCTGGGGAGACCAACGAGCCGACGGCCGTTTTCGTCCGTTTGATGGGGGTGTTTGCTGGAAATGTTATGTTCACTTCTTCGATTTTCCCTATCCTTCATTTTGACCATTAACAAATGAATCATCCCATCTTTCACTATATCTTTTTCTTTGTGATCGCTTTTGGAATAAAGAATGAAGAATACAACATATGATGATAGAAGATATCGACTTCAAAAATCGATAGTTCCAATTTTCATTAGAAGAAAAAACGAACCAGCAACCGAAGTGGCAGGCGAGATATTGTCTGGTTTTCGTTTTCCATTCCTTTGCTGCAATGCGGGACTGGACTTTGCAGACGCGCTTCCCTGGTAATCTTCTCCTCTCAAAAGCAACTCGACTCCGACCTAAAATTAAAAATGTGATTTTTCAGATTCGTTGAGTTAGTTAAAAGAATCTTTAAAAAAATAAAATGTTTAATTTACTGAACCCAAAAAATGGAAATTTCACTTTTTCTTGGCTAAAGGAATGCAATTTTATTGACAGTGCCCGAATTTCTTAAAATTTCGGAATCTTTGAAGGCCAACTTACCGATTGTGACTTATGCAAATGGTTTGCATTTGCGGCGCTGAGTGGGGAGATTTGTTCCTTTTTCGAAGACGGCGCGTAGCTGCTAGTGGCTGGGGAGACGGTGGCGCTTTTGTTTCCTAAAGATACAAATTTTAAAGATACTTTTTTAAATTAAATAATTTTTGAAAGTCAACAAAAATTAAACCAAAAAATCACCCGGCAATCCGGTGCTGGTGCAGAGCCGATTGCGCGGAGTGCAGGGGGTGACTTTCCTCGAAAAAGTGGCCGGCGACACCAAATTCGGGGTGGCATTATTCGAACTCGAATTGCAGCTCGACGAGGGACGGGCCTGAAAATTTGTGTTTCTTGAAAAAATCGAATTTTCTAATTTTTTAAAATCTTTCATCAATAAACTGTTATATGTAAAATTATGTAGTTTTTATGTTATTTCATTGCTACGTAATTTCAGCTTATCGATATTTCTCATTTATCATCGCATAACATTTCCATCTATCACTAATCTTATTATCTGATTATTCATTACACATGAGGCTATATAACACAAACATGTTGACTTATTTTGCATACCATCAATCATCATGGCATAATTTATGATGTGTGATACCAAATATCACAAATTTAAAATTAAAAAAAAAAATAGAAAAAAACCCCTACCACTTCAGCGATTCTCTGCCAGGATTTGATGAGGGCTCGACATTTTTTGTTGAACACAGGCCACTCTTCGCCGGTCTTCTTGCGCAGCTCGTTCACCAGCGCTCCGACTCGGGTCGACTGAAAACGATGATTCATTTTTCTTATTATGTGTTAGATCTGAGAGTAATTTTCTCCCAAATATGTGACTACTTTGTTCCCAAAATTGAGTGCTTGCTATAAAAAAATTGATTACTTTGCTCCCAAAATGACTACTTCGTCACTATTTCATTCTATTCTTTTTCTTCCCACAAAAATCTCCACCCAAGACCTGTTATCATTTCTCATCATTTCGAATCGTATCATTCCATTCAGACTCATTTCATAATCTTTCGCGTTTCTCTCTCTCTCTCTCTCTCTCCGCATTTCGCCTTGGATTCCTTTTCATTCGTATGTATCGATTTTCCCTCGTCCTTTTCTCGTCGCTCTCTTCTGCCTTCCTATCTCTTGGCCCAGACGGCCCCTCAGCAAGTGCGGTGTGTCGACTTTCCTACTCGCCTAGTTCTTCTATTCGACCGCGACGCGCCGCTTTTTATTTTCGATATTTATTTTCTCAATTTTACGCCAATTTCTTATCCGATTTCGATGATTTTTAGCTCAAAAAATTCGCCTCGATCTGCTCTATCGAATGCCATCAAATTCAGCTCGAAATCTTGCGTTTCAACTGAATTATACTAATTTTTCCGAATTTCGTCTTATAAACAACCGCGTCGCGTGAGAGAGTGCAGAGCGTGAGAGCTCTTATTCTATTGGTTTAAGCGGGTGAGAGACGCACAGAATGGGCGGAGTTTTTCGACCTTTTTCTTTGTTTAGTCTCTCTCTCGTCGCTGAATATGCCTGTGCCTCAGTCGGTGAGGGGTCTGGATCTCCTCTATCTAGGGGCCAACCCCATTCCTTCCTTGCATTTTTGATGCATCAAGGTGGGGAATGGGGTTGGCCTGAGGCCAGGGGTGTACCTTTTTATGTCTAAAAAAAAGACCATTTTGAGTGGTTTGTCATTTTTGGATGATTTTGGGCCTTTCAAACGGCTCAGAAGTAATTTTTAGGCGGTTTTGGATCATTCTGGCGGTTTCTTTAAACCATTTTTAGATGACTATAAAATTACTTTCGAGTCATTTTTTTGGTTAAAGGCCCATTTTGAGCGATCTTGGGGCCCATTCTTACCTCTAGAAGCTCCCGATTGATGCATATTTTGGCCATCTCGTCGACCACCCGCAGGGCCGATTCGCAATCGGCCTAAACATAATTACATCATTCTCGAGAAACACGAAAAACACGAATTAAGGAAATTTGAATATTAGGTCGCTTTTGAGAAATTCATTCTGAAAAACCCCAATCTTCTCTCGGAAGACATTCTTTCTCTCGTATTTTCGATCTTGTAAAGCTTCATTCGACTCTTTGAAAAAGTGTTTTAGGCCTTGAAAAATCGCGAGATTTTCGGCTAAACAATGTCTACATATTGTGTGATGATTGTGATGATATGATAATAAAAACAATATAATACAAGAAATAATTACAAAAAAAACATTTATTTAACTACAAGTCATGAAAAATATATCCGGTTTTTTTCCTGTAAAATAAAGATGATCTCTGCGCCTTTACATTTCTTCTCCATTAAAAACTCTTCCCATTTAAAGATTCAAAGATTTTCCCTCATTTTGCTCCCATCCTTCTTCAAAATCGCCTTATTTTACGAATCTTTGGGAGTAAAATGCGTAGTTTAATTCCAAAATTGGAATTCTTACATTGAAGACAGCGTTTTGGAGTTCCTGCTTGAGTTGATCGATGGACGAAGCTGTGGATGGTATCGAGGTTGAAGGCACTTGGACTGAGGGAGTCATCATGCTAGGTCTCCACAGGCTTCCGAAAACGCCTCCAAAGCCTCCCAGCCTTTCTTCTTCGCTGTCTCAAACTGAACACGCATGAAACGAGCGCGCTTACATCCAATTTGTAAAGGTGCAAGCGAGATTTCGTGGGGGGCGAGGAGAGAAAATGTAGACACGACCACTCTCCGGCGAGAGAAGGGTGGCGTACTGAGCCGCGCGCGCTGCGGTCCCCCCTTTTATACCCGATCACGCCCCTCCCAACGCTGATTGGCTGAATCGAACGCAACGCGGTCGCGAAGCGGTCTGCAAAAGCGAGACACATTTTAGAAAGCAACATTCCTGTTGAATAGTAACCATGGAAATACAGAAAGTTATTCGCGATACTACAATTTTATTAGAGATAACATTTTCACGCTATCATTATCTGGAGCTAGAAATCGGTTAGGAGGAAGGTCTGAATTTTACTTTTTTCACTTCTTGGAAGGCTAAAGTTTTCGTAGACCACCGAATTTTATAAATTCTTTTTTTCCAACCTTTCTCTTCAAATTTCATCACCTTTTCAAAGAAAAATCAAATTTTCTCATCTCGCTCGCACATTTTCAAATTCCACAAGTCAAAGGAAAAGAAAACAAATAAAAATAATTGGTCTACCTCAGAAAGTTCGGGAAAGTCTTGGAACGAGGACCGAGGACGGATCAACCGACAGAACTCTGACTGATGGCTCTGTTTGCAGATCCTGTCGACACCTAATTTCAGATGTCGCAAGCTGAAAAAGGTCCCAACTATCAAAAATGACTCATTTCCGCTTATTTTTTATTTTTACTTTTGCTGATTCATTTTAAATTGAAACGGTGTAAACCAAACTCGGTCAAAATTTTCTTTGATCAATATTATTTAGCTTCTTATCATCAGTAAATTCTTCAGATTTTCTGTCGAAATGTCGAAAACGAGTTTTGACAAATTTCAAAAGATCACGAAAAATTTCACAATCCACCCCAACAATGGCTATTTTAGACTCGAGCGATTTGGATATTCGAGTAAAAGACCGGGGAAACGAGGAGCCGTCAAGTGGGAAGAAAAAAATCACAGGGATGTTCAAGGTGAAATTTTGAAAAAATTAAAAATCCCGAAAATCCTAAAATTTTTCTATTTTAAAAATTTACTCACAAATGCAGTGCTAGTGTCGTTTGCCGTCGTCCATAGAACCTCGAGAGTCCGTCAACCGCCTCGTTCCGGTTGATTTCCCTAGAAAATTAGAAAAAAATGAAAAAATCGACGAAAATCGAAAATGACACTTGTCGGATATAAATCGCACTGAAAGGACTAAAATAAGCGCTGTAAACGTCAAACTCTCATCGATTTTGTAAAATAATTTCGGAATTTTCAGGATTCACCCATGAAGGGACTATTGAAGGAGGGCGCTGCGGAGTCTATCAAACGGCCCTTGTCGGGTAAAACATTTTAGGGTTGCTAAAAATCAAAAGTCGGTTTTTAGGTCTATTTCGCCGTCCCGGCTCCCGAGCAGGTGGTCGGAAAAAGGAGGAAGAAGAGGATGCTCTGGCCGCTCAGCCGCCGCCCAATTTCCAGCAGAATAGTCGGCCTCTAGGTAGGATTTTTCAAAAAAAAAAAAAATTTTTAAATCACTTATTTTTTTTAAAATTTGAACTTTTTTCTGTAGTAAAAGTCAAATGTTATAATTTCTACAGAGAACTAGCAATGGTCAAGAAAAATTAAACATAAAAAAAAATAATTTCCAGCCTCCGCCCTTGAAGAAGTGGCTTCGTCCTCCGATCTCCCCGTACCCCAAAATTCGAACGACCGTCGTCCCTCAGCCCCTCCTGATTTGGACTCCTCAGTTGCGAGAGCTCCGCGAATTTCGAATGCGAACGTGAATGGAATGCTGCAAATCGACATGTTCGCAAGCAAATACCCACAACTCACGAGGTTGGAGGAGATCGGTAATTTTTTTATTTTTAAATTCTAATTTCTAAGAAATTATTTGACTTTATCTGTATGTATGCTAGTTACAAAAAAGCATCTAGAAAATTCAGTATAAGAAATAGTTAACTTGTAAAGGAAACGATTTTCTCCACCCACGAGTTTAAAACGCTATATCTTTACATAAAAATGCTATTTTTATTATTTAATTTCGAAATTTTTAAATTTAGACATCTCTCAACTAACTAGATTTCTGTATTTGGAAGACGATGCCAAGGATGAAGATATTTCCTGGAATTGGAACTATTTATTCGCCTCAGTTTCCACTGAAATGAGAGAAGAATGGGCTCAGTTTGAGGAGCGAGATTAGTCTGCTTTAATTTTTATTTTTCTGATCTCAAATTATTTTTAATTAGTCTAGTCACAATAAATAATTACTCAATAAAAGTGTACCGTTTTATTTATTTGCTTTGGGTTGTCGATCCCATCACACAATTATTTGCCTTATTTGTTTTTGTCCATTATCATTCAAATCTGACCTTTGATAACCAAAACAATCACCATTTTTATAGATATCATCTCGCGACTCACTGCATGACTTTCTACTCTTCACGCTTTTCGGATTCCTGAACAAGTCAACACGATCAAAATGAGGTAGATTAAAAAATATGTGTTTTTTTTTCCTAGCATTCTTCCCTATGCGGGGAGGGGTGGGTCTGCTAGTAGATTAGAAAATATGAATTGTATTTAAAGTGCATAAAAATAAAATTATTATTTTTTTTCTTCAGAATCCGCCCCGCCGCAGTGTATCGCTATCTGTTTCTGTTTTTTGGGGCATCCCTGCTTCTCTATGGAATCTACTCGATTTTCGCGTACGACGACGGGAGCCACGTTCCTGTGCACAAGGCTCAGAAACATCTCTACTTGACGGTCTCCAAGGATCGGTAAAAATTTTATTATTTCAAAAAAAAAAAAATATTGTATGATGGCTTGTGAGGAGATAGATACTGCTGCACACACTTGGCAAATTCGCTTTTGCACGCTCCCCGCCTTTCTTCTCCCTCACTATTCCTTTTCTCTTCGCTATTGTTTTCTTTCGGTCTCTCCGGAAAGGCGAAGAGAAATAGAGGAGACAAGTTACAAAGAGTGTGCAGTATCTATCTCCCCCCATTCTGTAATAGTAAATTAACATGTGTCTCTTTGTTGTAACGAAAATCGCAGTTATAGTACAAAATTCTTCATGATTTTTTTTCAGAATCGGCCACCGTTTTGATACTCTGGCTCCAAAGCGTATTTTGTTTTGGACGAAGGTTTTCGACCGAACCGTCAAGCCTGAGTCAGATAACTTCGCTGATTGTCCTGGGTTGACGGTAATTTTTCTTTTTCTTTATTTTTCATTTTTTCAAATTTATTTTTTTTTTATTCAAAAGTTTCAGGATCGCTGCATAATGGATTCAGACAAATCTCTTGTCTCTAAAGCTGACGCCGTCGTTTTCCACTCAGCCGACATTTCCAAGGAACCTTTACCGGAAAATTCCTTGAGGTGCAATAAAGTTTGCTTTTGATAATTTCGTTTTAATTTTCAGAAATCCCGATCAAGTTTACGTTTATTACTCCATGGAGACTCCAGACAATAGTGGGAAGTTGAGCGTGCCAAGTAAGATTTTTTCATTTTATTTTTTTAGATTTTTTTCCAGAGAACTTTTTCAATTGGACGGCAACTTTCGTTCACGATTCAGACGTTGTTGCCAAGTATGGAGGATACTTCATGAGAACCACACAGGCTGAGGCGAAGGGGTTCAAAATTCAGGTAGAATTTTCGAAAATTTCAAAATTCCACCCCGAAAAGTAGTTTCGGAAGTCATAGAAAATGTCATTCTTTCAAGTTTTATTTTTATGCTGAATATTTATTCTTTTCTACGTAATTACAGCTCAACAAATAACCGATATCTTGTACGCGTAATTGTAAGTTTTTCCAATTTAAGATTGCAATATCTGAGATTAAAATTGCCTGAGATATTCAATTTCTGCCTTTCATTCTAATTCCCATCGGTCGGTTCCGGCTTGACGCCGTTAGCCACATGCACGGTGTCTGAGCTCTGTCCCTGGTAGGTGTTTCCGGTTACCGTATTCGGGTTGAATCCAGCAGAGCGCTTGCCCCAGTAGCCTAAAGTTTTTCTTCCAGGCGTTATTTTGGGAATTATTTAAAAGGAGACTTCTTCAAATTGTATTTCAAAAATTTAAAATAACCTCCATAAGGCCAGCCATAACCATATGCCTGAAATTAAAATTGTAAGTTTAAAAAAGCCGCTAATTCTTACCCCATAGCCGCCCCAGTAATTACCATAGCCGTACGAAGGCCAGCCCCAACCGTACTCATAACCCCACTGGGCTTCAGTTTGGGAGACCTAAATTAGCATAAGTTTTTTTTTCTTTTTTAATATCATAGAATCTTACCAAAAGACAGGCCATCAGCATAGAAATGATCAAAAGTCGATTCATTTTCTTTTGTCAGCTAGAAACTTAGAATAGTCCGAAAGTTATTACCCCGAAGTCGTTTGACAGCTACTTTTATATGGGTCCTTCGTTTGTTTACTTATTGACAGATATATCTTTCCACCAAACTGATATATGAAATCCTTGCAAAACTGGGATTTATAGGATAAATAGAAATTGCCTGAATTCCAAGTCACGAGTTTAAAACTTCTCGGATTTTCCATTAAAGCTTTGAAACTTGACATTGGATAAACAACCTGAGATTTGACATTCATAGATTTAAGGTTATTTGCTTTTGGTCTTTGACTTTATACTTCTGAATCATAAGATCGTATTGTCGTGAAATAATGCATTTCACTTTTGACTTTGCATAAGATCTCTAGACTTCAAGACCCAAATTTGCAAGATGATTCATTATGAGCAATCTGTCTAGCATTTCTCCACTTTATTAACTTAACGTTCATATAAATAGACAGTTTTTAAAAAAAATTATTTTCACTCGCTCTTTCCTCTTCACAGAGTCTTGTGATTCAGCTGAATTCGCCCTCTCCAAACCGAAACCTATTTTGTAATAGTTATGTAATCTTCTAAAGTAAAGAAATAAGTCAAAATATATCCAATTTTCTTATTTCTCTACACTTATAATATAGCTCAAATCTAAACCTCAGAAAATTTTAGAAGACCATTTAGAAATCAAACCTTCCTTATTCTTGGAATTGAGTTTTTTTTCTTTTAAATTTTGCTATTTTCAGAGATTTTTCGTGGATGAAAGACGTTTCGCGAAGAAAAATTCCGGAGTTTTCTGGCTGGTGTCCAACTGTAAGACTGAGAGCGAAAGGGAGATGGCCATTGCTGAATTGGGCAAGTAAGAGAGCCATCAAATTATTGAGTCATTCAAATAAATTATTGGGATCAAAAATTAGAATACATACTCATATCTATTTCCGATCAGATATATCGAAAATAGCCTTGAAGTTAGAGAATTCGAATTTTCTTTTGATTTTAAGAATTTATTGGAGGATCAGACAGAAATTTTCAAATAGTCGGTTCTTTGCAGATACATCGACGTAAAATACGCTGGGAAATGCGCGAATGACGCAGAAGGCAAAAGTCTTTGCCCGCTCGGGGATCCGTGCAACTCCATATTCGAAAGCTACCCCTTCTATGTCGCCATTGAGAATACGGTCAAATTAAAATGTTTCTAATTTATGTTTCTTTTTTAATTTTAGGTCTGCAAAGACTACATCACGGAAAAGCTATTCTCCAGAATCGACATCCCAAGCATTCCAATCGTCATGAAAAGGAAGACCTATGAAGACGCGTAAGAAATGTTTTCATTTTTTTTGTTTAACTTTACGATTTTTTAAATTAAGATTTTTCCTAATTTTACCAATTTCAGCAGCATCCCTCCCTCTCTTTTCATCGCTCTCGACGATTTTAAAGGTCCGAAGGAAATGGCGGAGTACCTAAAGATGCTGCAGACTAACATGTAAAAATATCGTCTTTATCTAATTTTTAGATTAATATTTGATAAAAATTTGAATGTACTCCTAAAATTTGCAGGACAGCCTACAAGAAGCACATGACATGGAGGCAGGACGAGTGGACGATGGCCCCGTGGAACGCGCCCGGATTCCGAAACGGAATGTGTCGACTCTGCGAGAAATTGTGGGAGGCCAACCGGACCAGTAAATCGGTAAGTTAGCCGAAAATCTTAAATTTTAAAACTTAAAAAACCTAAATTTATACTTTTTTGTACATTTAAAAAATTAATGAAGATCATCTTTTTCCTTTAGATTGAGGACATCGAGTCTCATTACAAACAATCGGCTGCTTGTGAGAACGACAATTCCTTTGTGAAGAAATGGATTTCTTAAATCATTAATTTTATCATTCAATTCCAAACCTTTTCACTTTTATTCTGAAATTACTTAAGTTCCTGAATTTTGACATTCAATTTTCTACTTTTCTTTATGATCTTGTACTATCTCCTCTTTCATAACAGGTTTTATCCGATGCCTCTACGGGTTCACTATCGCTGGGCTTCAGACTTGATTCATTCAATTTGATACTTTAAAAATTTCAACGCTTTTTACACGGGTTTTATCCACAGAGTAAGTGACCATGTTTAAAAGACTGTAGATAAACTGTCTTACAAATAATCCAAGATCTTTAATGTTAGCATAACGTTCATTTTTTGGATAAGTAGCTTACAACTAACGCATAATAACCGTGACTTTTGGTGTGTACTTAACACGACTGGTCATCTTTAGTATTCCCGAATCTACTAACAATGGTGTATGCCATGGGGTGGCTTCAATTTATCATGATTTAAGTCTGATATTTCAGACCAGGGCCCGTACTAAAGTCAATTCGGTTGATCTCAGCCCAACCGAATAAATTTGGTACGGGCCCAATTTTGAAAAAAAATTGAAAAATATCACCAACTTGTAAATCGCAAGACATCATAACACAAGACATTTGACAAAATAGTATGATAAAAAGATATTGCCTCATGTTCCTTCCTACTCTATTACGTTATATTATGTGTCACGGTTTCTTACGATTTACATACAAATTACCCAGAGTGCCAATATCTGATGGTGATTTTTATCTGACCTGTTTCGTGGGTAGCTGTTATTTTTCGTCACAGGAAATAACACCTCAATATTTTTTGGTCCGCTTGAGCCCTGCGAATTCTTTCCACAGGTCAGGTCTCGGCTCATTTGCACTTCGGATGATGAAAGTGCGAATGAAGCTGAAAATATAGCGCAAATTTGAGAGACGAAAACGCGAAAAGACAAACAAACCAGGGGCTATCAAAATATCACTGAAAATGAGAAGCCAGATAGGTGAGAATGGATTATCAAATGATCAAATCCGAAAAAAAATGTGAATGAAAAATGAACTAATGGCTGGGGAAAATACGGAATAAGGAAGTGATGCAAGGGATGATCATTCGAATGCAAATGGCATACTTTACCCAATTACCACTTTAGGCCTATACTTTTTTGTAGAGTTTTTGAGAACAACATTATACAATCATAATCCCTGCATCAAGTGAATTCAGAAAATGTTAATCTTTGGATATATAACTTGAAAAGCTTAAATCTAAGTCTATATTGAACTCCATGATGCAGAACTCGTATCATTTTTATCGCTACTACATTCTGTATATCTTTTTAGTGACCTATCATCTTTCAACTACTTTTTGCAATGTTTATTATTTGTCGACTTGTCGACTCTGTTAGCCTCGCTGTAGACCTGCCTCAACAGTATCACTGTCAACATATCGAAGCTATCCAATTCTCTCACGTTATCACGGTCTATCCCTTTCGAGAGCCGATCGCTTCAGGTCAGAGATAGGGATTGGGGATTTCTCGATCCCCGATATCCCTTTCTTATCACCTCAACTTCTGGGAAAGAAGCGAAAATTCAGCTCATCGAGAAGAGACTGGAGAAAAAGAAGCATAGACAAAGAAGTCGAAGAAAGAAAGGAAAGAGTTCTTCAGGACGGTTCCAAACGGTCATCAATATGTGATGTGTTTGATCAGAGCACATCGATTGATTTTTATCAATTATGATCACGGAAATTTGACTATATTGCCTATAACTAAACTTCCAACTTTGACTTCAAATTTCAACTCCATTCCAACCCACTTCAATTCCAATTCGAAGTTAAGGCTAAAGTGCCTAATTTGATGCACTTCCCAACTCCCTGGATTAAGGCTTTTTTTCTCATCATTAATTGCTCTCATTCTTGGCTATTTTTTTTTCTATAGATCTGTTGGTTTTTGTTTGCGTGTTGCATAATTCGCCGACTACGAGCCAACCAGTCTGGTTGTGCCAATCCAATCGCCCTCTGCAGGCTGCAGCCGTGAGGGGCGTGTCCACGAGATGACGAGCCCTCCCCCGTTTGTCTGCCAAAGTCCACATTCCATAGAGCAAAAAATTCTGCCGACGAAGCGATACACTCTCAGTCACTATTGTTTGAAAGATGCGCCACCGTAATTCTCACTCTTTATCATCAAACTATTCGATCATGATGTGTTGTCTTTATCTTTGCTTATATCTCAAGCTTCTTCAATCTTTTCCTAAATTTGTAGACTTCGTTCTTTCCCTAATGCTCGAGGCTTTAGGCATTAGATTTTCGCCAAGTTTGAATTTAAATTCACTTTCAGATTGAACAAATCCAAATTCATGAGGATAACAACTCAATTACAACTAGCGACTGCATTTCTACTCATTTTGTTCCTGAGCGTCGATAGCGTAAGTTTCGAGTTCATCGGTTTCTTCGAGCCTTAAAAGATTGCCGTTCGAAGTCAGAAAAAATGCCTGCCTGTAGAGAATAATAGAAACACTCGAACATGGAGACTCCGTGTACAAATATCATGTTTTCGTGACAGTCGAATTTCTTTCCAAATTTCAGCGACAACATTTTATAGCTAAATCAACTCCATTACTTGTTCCAATAAGAACGCTATGTTTGCGAACTTGTTTCTAATAATGCTGCATTAAATGATCTTTGTTTACCTAAGTTAGCCATGTTGGCGAGTATTGGATAACCTACTTTAAGACGTTCAAAGCACATAGCATGAAACTATGAACAAAACTGTACTGTATCTAGAAAAAAAATAGAATTTTAGGCATCACTATCAAAACGAAAACGATCAAAACGACAATGCCCGTGTCTTCCGCTAAGAACGATTCAGTGCAGTTGCCAGGGCAATCCTAACATGGGGATGCAGAACTCGTGTGCTTGTACGCTCAGGGCTGATATCAGTGTCAAGTAAGCCGGATTGTAGCCTTTCAAACCTACATCAAGCAATCATCTAACGCTTTATAATTTTGAGTATCCTTAGTTGTGGCACTTGCTTCACCCCAGCTTCATTCCAGCCATCTTGCCGACCTCTCTGCGCCCGACTCTGCAGTCCTTCTTGTTCGTCGTCACCAACGTCTCGTAGTTTAGAGTGTATCTGCCAAAATTCTTGCATGTCGCTGTGTCAGAAATCACCTGCACTGGCACTTTCTTGGAGGTACACTTCGACATTTTTAGTTAGCAGGAGTGTTTCAATTTCACTTACAAACTGAAGAATTATGAAGTTGGAGCATTCCTATACACTTCTGCAATAATCCACAGCTAGTAACTATGCCAGGAGCAAAAAACGGCGTGAACGAGGGTGTGAATTGGCTAAAAAAGAGACTAGAGAGGATGACTCAAATGGAACGGGAGGTTCTGTATGTCACTTTTGCCTCTGGCCAAGCGACTTGAGACAGGAAAGAGCGCGAGATGACAGCCGCAGAAAGAAAAAGAAAAGTCTGGGAGCAAAAACGTGCAAGACGACCAATCAATTCCAACGAAATGAGAAGCACAAAAAGAGGTTGAAACACGGTTTATTTCGGCTACGAAAAAATACAATTATCAAAAAAAAACACGTGAACTCAAAGGCAGGGTTATTATCTAGAATCAACTGAAGCTTCTAGTGAGAGAATCCAAAAAGGAGCGGATCCGACCATCCCTAAAAGTCAAGATTTTCCAATTGCTAACAGTGCAGAAGAAGTGTTCTTTGAACCCTTTCCCCAGAAAGAAAAAGGGAGAATTTTAGAAGAAGAAAAGGTTCGTTAGAACAGTAACCATCGCAAAAAGTAATGGTCTATTCGGCAGCACTTTTTGCACCAACAATTACACTAACACCCTGTAATCCAGCGTGAAGGATTATGGCGACAGAACATATACACAAAAATGAATGCGCATCTTTGCCCTTTTATTCTTTGTGCTGTTCCATAAGGTTTACCTAGCTTTAGTATAGTTTGAGATATTTCTTCCACATAATTGATCTTTCAGTGGCCGGAAGATCGTGATGCCTCAACCCCAGAAACAGAACTCACAGTCATTTGTCATTAGGCCTGTGGCAGGAAATGGATGCAATGCTGATTGCAATACTAAGGTACAGAATTTATCTTGCTGACTTTTTTCTAAGTCATCAAGTTTCAGTGTACAAACGTTTGTATGGACCAGAAGTACTCTCCTTCTGACTGCTCTCGATCTTGCAGCAAATCCTGCAACCGAGTCTGCACTCCCAGTCCAAGTCCCAGTCGACCTCAACCTGCACCTGTTCAACAAGTCCAGTCTCAACAACAAGTTCAAGCTCAACCTCAACCTCAGCCTCAGCCTCAGCAACCAAAGATGCAAATTCAACCTCAAATGCCTCAGACTCCAGCTACTCAAACGATCACGACTTCCCCTATTAGTGGACAAAATGCACAGATTAAGATCGAAATCACCTCGGTTGATTCAAATTCTCCAAACTGTATGCCGAAGTGTCAGAACGTTTGTCAGGTAAAATATTGATTTTTATAAAAATTGAATGAAATGTTTAATTCAGTCATCATGCGCTCCGTCGATGCCACAACCTCAATGTACAAGTGCTTGTGACAACACCTGTAATTCGATGTGCTCTCCGTCTTCTGCGCCTGTATCTCAGCCAGCTCAACCAGTTCAATCCCAGCCCGCTCCTCAGGTGTCCCAGCAGCAGCCACAGCAACAAATGCAGCAACAACAGAGCATGAATATCCCTGGGGTTAGAAACGATTCAGACATTTTTATCGCTAGTTTTAGCCAATTCCACCACCACAAAATCAAGCACGACCACCATCAGCACCAATTCAATCACAGCCACAGCAACAACCAATTCAGCAACAATATGTTCAGCCTCAGATTCAATCGCCTCCTCCTCCTCCTCCACAAATGCCTCAAGTCCAGCAACCTCAAGTTCAACAACAGCAGTCTGGCAGCAACCATTATTTGAATCCACAGATGCCACCTTACACAAATGTCGATTCTCAGGTAAGAAGGCAAATGAAATTTGACCAACATGTTTAGTTTCAGTCATCCTTGTGCATGTCTCAGTGCGGAATGGGATGTCGCCAATCTTGTGTGACTCAAGCGACCCCGCCGCCAACGGGATGCGATACCAGCTGTTCTGACACCTGCTCGCAAGTATTCAAAAAGAGAAACTATTGAACAACAATTTTCTCCAACCACATTTTTAGGTATGCGCTCCTAACCGACCTTCGCAAATTACAGCGAACGATGCGTCGACGTTTCCCGTCACATTGGACCCAAAGCAGAGGTGGGATCAAGGGGTAATTTCCCGGAAACGCGAGTCTCTCAATTCAGATGTTCGAATGAGTGCAACGGAGTCTGCCAGGTCGCGTGCGTCGCACAACACGCTCCGCCCGTTCAGTGTGTCGATACGTGCTCCAATCAGTGCGATAAAGCATGCTCTTCTCCGGATGTAAAAAACCGATTATACCATGATTTTAAAGATTCTTTTTCTTTAGGTCCAACGCAACTCAGCCCAGCTGTTTTCTAGTCCGTCTGCGCTGTCGCCAATGGGTCAGACTTCTCAGGATCTGCAGCAGATTCAGTCCCAGTCTCAGTCCCAACCCCAGCAACAGTCCTGGTCCAATCTCGTCCAAACTCCCCAACAACGACAACTCCCGTCTCAGTTCTCTCAGCAACAGACCGTCGAACCTTCAGTCAATTCTCAGCAGGACCAACAGAACTTTCCTACTTTGAGGCAAATAATTTCGTTCTTTCAGCATTTTTAAGAATTCCATTTAGTCCTCCAACCCAGCACGGCCAACAATTCGACTTCTCAACCCCCCAGCCGGTTTCAATCAACATAACCTTCGAAGCGACGGATCTTACACAAATTTCTCCACAAGATCAACAACAACAGTTACCTCAGGAATTGCAACAGAACACCGTGCATGGAAATGAAATCACTCAATCGCAGGCCACCTCCTCGAATCAGAACAATGCGTAAGTCACGTTGATCTTCGTTTAGAGCCATATAAATTTGGAAATACCCATATCATGTTATTTACTTCAGATTAACAGCTGATGAATGCAATACCTATTGTACGCAATCATGCAGCAACCAATGTGCTATTCAAACTCAGATTCCAAACTGTGTACCGACATGCTTAAAAGTATTCATAGATTATTAGCTGATTTCAACGTTAATGATTTTAGGTGTGCCACGCAAACGTCTGCCCTGGCATTCCATACAGTCAATTCCAGCGTCTGAATGCTAAAGAACGACGCTCGCGACGACGCTCAAAGTAATTTTAACGACGCTACTATTTCGAACTTCGATTTTCAGGAGAAACTTGCCGGATGCTAACACAGAACCCGAAGAGGTTGTTCAGCACAGAAAACTCGGAAGACTTATAAAGATGGAAACCAAAGAAAATGAACTTCCATTCGTTAGGTGTATCTATGAGGATAAACAGAACCTGAATAATACCATAGCTTTATTGTGCGAAAGAGATGAGCAATGTTGTGATGATGGCTGTTGTACTAAGGATTAATATATTTTAGGAATATTATTTTATTTATTTTTAACTATATTTATTTTCATTAAATAAGTCTTTCACACACAAAGACAATTTTCGGGAATCGACCTCCCGACCCGCAAAACACTTGCCCTATGTCATTATATTTTTATTTAACTTTTTCCAGATGTTTCGTACTATGTATGTGAATAAATTATTATTTCCTATTTTAATATCGTTATAGAATATATTAAAAATCAAGTCATTTAACGGGAAAATGCATAAATACTGTGGAAGGATCAAGCCCCGCCCACTTTGCAATGCGTCCATTGCAGACCGCCCAAAATCAATTGACTTTAACAGTTGCTCGTTTACTATTTTTCTTTTATTTTTCTCGGTTATCATTTTAAAATTGAAATAATTTTCAGATGTCAGGCAAAAAGATCGCCTCGGCTGCGATTCCACACCGCTCGCAAAGCGAATTTTGGCAGCGGATCAGGGTTGGTCATTTTTTGAATCAATCATTTTTTTCTGACTTAATTTTAATTTTTCTCCCTTAATTTCTAATCTGATTTTCTGAAAGCAATCTAAACATAAGATTTAAAATAATCCACAAATATCATGCCAAAAAATGAAAAACAATTTTACTAATTTCCTTATTTTTCCAGAACAAACTCCTCGCGGTGTATCGCGACCCTAAAACTCCTCCAGCTGGATTGCCGGGTCCGGACGGCGGTTCGCAGTACGCCTATCAGCACCGCTTCCCCTCGACTCAGGCGGCTCGTCCCGGTTCGGCCGACCTGCCCAATTTGCCTGGCGGCGTCTCCCACAAACTTGAGAACAACTATTATTTCACCAGGTTTTAATCGTTTAACTAAAAATTGATTCTTTTAAGTACTCGTCTTTAATCGTTTTGAAGTCAGAAAAGGCGGAACTTTATTTTAATTCGAGACGATAGAAGATAATTTGTAAAATAGTGATAATTGAAAAATTCAAATGTGACAAAGAATAAAAGTTACCTCGCAAAACTTAGAAACCAAGTTCTAGGAATTTATTTTTCTCATCTAAAATAAGAAGATACTTTTCCAGAGACGGTCGTCACGAGGTGAAGCCGCCTAATGCTTTGTACTCTGAGGAGACTGCCGGCCAGATCACCACCACTGCGGCCGCTGAGGCTGCCAAGGCCGTCGCGTTAGTTTTTTTTTTTTTTATCTTTGAAATTCATTACTTCTTGTTCCTAAATGGCAAAAATCTTCCTCTTCATTTTTAACTATTTTTTCAGAGAGAAGAGTGGTATGAAAAATGTAGAGGGAAAAGAACTTTCTTCCTTTTAAGAGACAGGGAGCAAGGAAATTATTATTCTTGACCATGGTTTTTTATTTAAAAAAATGAAAGCTTTAGGAGCACCAATGTGTCCCACTCCAATTTCGGTCCGGACGTCAACTTCGGTCTGCAAGCGCCCACACCCGGGTTCGGCGCTACTTGGCAGAGGTAGATTTTATTTATTTTTAGAATTCTACTTCAATTAAAAATATTTTTTATTTTTTTTAATTTGAAAATTTTAGACAAATCAAAAACGAACTGGGAACCCAGCAGAAGGATAAGGACATGCAATATTTCGAGAAATTCGACGCTTTTCGATCGGGAAATTAACCAGGAACATGTTGATTTTTTCTGATTTACCAGGAAAATCGATTCTTTTCTGGTTTACAGATCGGTCGTTTTTAATTTTATCGAGAGGCCTTCGGTAATGTGTAAATTTTTGTAGAGAATTAGAGGATAATTATTTCTTATTTACAAGATAGAAAGGTTTACTGAAAGAATAAATGGTCATCTTTATTTGTAATATTTTTTTATCATGAACGGTTTTGATACCATAATCATATCTTATTGTTTTTAAATTATTTTTTATCTTTAATTTGATTTTTTCCAGCAAAAATGCGTTCCACCGCCATTGCTATGGGCAAGCATTTCGGCAATTTGGGCAAGGTAATTTTAAATTAAAAATAGCTTTCCAAAAATATCAAATCTGAATACAATACATATAAATGAAAGATATTATGAAAAATTGTAAATATTGCAATATTGTACCGGTCAAATGAAGTGACAGTTCGTGTGTTAAAACGCCTTGCGAGAAATGCGCGTATATTGTGCGTCACGACTATGCGCAGAGAAAGGAGTCAGCGGAGGACAATGGAAAAGATTGGTACGCAATTTCCTCTGGCTCTCTCACCTTCTCCTTATTAATTTTTTTTCGATACACGAGGCTTCACTTCGTTTGACCAGAACAACGATTTTTCAAAATTTGTTAAAATATTTTTCCCAGATGTACGGCGAATATCGCTTCTCGCTGGCCCCAAACGAGCAGTCTGTCTGGAAGGGATTCTTCAAGGGCGTCATCGTCAATGTGAGGGATTTTTAATTGACAAGTCTTGGGATTACTATCATTTTTTTTCTCGAAAATTTCCTCAGTTTTCAATTTATCATCACGTTTCCGATAAATTCTTATCAGATGATCAGCGTTTAAACGATAAAATGATATAAGGTCATATTGATAGTGGAAATTTATCCTATTATATTCCTAAAACCGATTTCCAAATCTACGCCCATTTTTCCTTCTTTCATATTGTTTATCTTTCAGACATGTTTATTTTATTCGTCTTTTCAGAACTTCAAGAACTACTTCGTATACCAGTGGCACTACTTCCTGCCGCAGGCGATCGGGTTCTACATGCTTTACGACTGGGCCAACAAGGCGAACGCCCAGTCGCATCGCAAGAACCCCGCCGACTACGCTAATGACAAATAAATCCAGGACGGGAGTACTGTAGGTAAACTTCTTATAATTTTTGTTCTTCTGTAAATTTTCAATTATTTTAAGAAATAGCCTTCTTAAACGTTTTTTCTCGTAATCTTTTGGGAATTTAGAAAATGGCAAAAGTAGATGATTTTTTTTAGAAAAAAGCATAAATTTATGTTTACTTTTACAGGAAACCATTCAAATCAGCATCCGTCCAAATTTCTAGCACTCTTCAAATTTTCTCACCAGAAAAAACACGTTTGTCTCTCAACTTTTCTAATTTTTCTGTGTAATTGATAGCCTTCTGACGTGAGATTGTCGATTTTTAGTCAAAATGATGACAAAAATAGATTGTAGAGAAAAGTTTTTGATTCGGTGTCGAATCCAATAAATCATTTCTATAAAAAAGCTATTGTTCAATTAATTTTCGGTATGATGGTTTTCACACCCGCCCTGAAATTTCAGGCCGTATATTCACATTTTCAGATTCAATGTTAATTTATGCATCTTCACAATTTTAGCCTATCCCTCATTTTCTAAAATATTCACTCTATATTTGCAACAAAAAACTAAATCAATTTTTAATGTAAATGTCATGTCCTAATGAAGTCCACCTTATTTTTCAGCATATACACTTTCCTAATGTTGAGATTTTTTACAAATGGTCCTATCAATTTACTACTATCATTATCACTACTTAGTGATGTCTGGCATAGTGATTGATTTCGCTTCACTCCAGGCTTATCTTCATCTTATTTTATCGCTCTTTTATGGATGAAGATCGTTATTCGACCGAACCTTCTAGAGTCCCCAATATTTTCTTTCGGCACATTTACCCCCTTTCAAATCGAATTTAATGGCATCATTAAGATTAGGTTTATTGCATTATGGGTCAGTACGAGCAAAACCCTGCTAATGATTCAAATAGTCAAGACAGGCAAGAATTGGTTTTGTCTGAAACATTTTAATTTTATTTTGGAAGATCTCATTTTCTAGACAAAAAATTATCTTATCTGAATCTTAAATTGTTATCTTTTTGAACTTTTAAAAACGTATTTTTTCAGTGAAATGTTCCTTCAAACGCGGAATTTTTCGAATGCTCTACTACCGAAAGGTTCCCTGGCCTATATTGGGGGTAGGATTTTTTTTTAAATAAAAAAATAATAGAAACTCAGGGAAATGGACTGCCGCAGCGTCGAATAAAGTCTTTGAGGTGACGAATCCGTACGATGGGAAACTCATCACGAAAACAACGAATTGTGATGTGGAGGATGCTAAAAAGGTAGGTGTCAACAGATTTAGAATCAAGTCTATTTATTGAAAATTTGGAGGGCTCATAATTTTGTAATGCAATGTAAGAAATAGGCGACGAAATTGCCACGTTTTGAATAACAACTTTTCAGGCAGTAGAAGCAGCTAGAAACGCGTTCGAGAAATGGTCCCTCGAAACAACCGCCAAGCAACGATCCATCATTTTGAGGAAATGGTTCGAAATTCTCACCGCCAAAGAAGAGGAGCTTGGAAAGTTGCTCACTTTGGAACAAGGAAAACCATTGGCCGAAGGCAAGGGCGAAATCGCTTATTCCGCAGCTTTTATCGATTGGTATTCGGGAGAGGCGAGACGGATTTATGGGCAGGTAAGAAGTTTCATTTTTAAATTATAAGATTCAGACTTTTTAAATCTACCATATTTCCAATTTTTATACAATATTTAAATTATTGACTTTTCAGGTCGTTCCTGCGCCCGTTCTGAATCGCGAACACTACCATATTCGAGAGCCTATTGGTGTCGTTGGAATTGTGAGTTTAATGGAATTTTTGCTAAAATTTGCAAATACCAAAAGTTGTTAGATTTTTTTTTACAAAATATAGATTACAAAATTTTTACGATCACCGTCTATAAAAATTTTATACTCACTCTTCATTAAAAGAAAATTCAGATCACTCCCTGGAACTTCCCGACGGCGATGATCGCGCGGAAAGCTGGCGCAGCCCTCGCGGCAGGCTGTACTCTCGTCATCAAACCAGCCGAGGATACGCCTTTGAGTGCTCTCGCTTTTGCTCAGGTAAATCTTATGCCTTATTTCTTCATGAAGATCAGCTTTTTCACTTGAAATAAAAGTTATCCAAACTTGATTCCAATATAATAGATTATCCAAAAAAAAACTTCTATTCAAACTAGTTATGACAGTTTTGCTAAAGGTAATAAAAGTATTTTGAAAATGCGATAATATTGATTTAAAAATTATAAATCGGAAAATTCCAGACCGGCGAAGAAGCGGGCATTCCCCCGGGCGTGGTGAATGTGATTCCCTCAGACCGTACAAACACTGCTACGATTTCGAAATACCTTTGTGAAAGTCACGATGTCGACGCAATTTCTTTCACCGGAAGTACGGCTGTTGGGAAGGTATGTTTATTCGTTTTTTAATTCCTATATTTCTATTTTCAATTGCATTTCCCTAGTTTTTGACAATCTTTAGAATATTTTTTTTGATAATATTCTTCTATATTTTATGTTCGATTTTAGCTACTCCTAGCTCAATCAGCATCGACCGTAAAGAGAGTCTGTCTCGAGTTGGGTGGCAACGCTCCTGTTCTCGTATTTGAATCTGCCGATATTGATACTGCTGTAAAGGTAATTTTATTATTATTTTTCAACTTATTTTAAACAGTTTATTTTCAGGGTACAATGGCCTCAAAGTTCCGTGGATCGGGACAAACTTGCGTTTCTGCCAACCGAGTTTTCGTCCAAGAGACTGTCCATGACAAATTCGTGGCCGGTTTGAAGAAAGCGTTCGCGACTTTGGTGGTTGGTGATGGCATGGATCCGAAAACCACTCAGGGACCGTTGATTAATCAGAGGGCGGTTGATAAGGTTCGAACATTTTGGCTAAAAATTTACCCCCATCTAAATTTTAATATTTTGTGAAAATCATCGTATTTTCAAAGAAATTCCAATTTGATAAAAGAAAAAAAAACAAGTATTTTTTGCTAGAATGGCTTATTTTTAATGATTCTACATTTTTTTTTCCAGATCCGAGGCCTGATCGACGACGCAGTGAAGAAGGGCGCTAAAGTCGAGCTGGGCGGGAAAAATCTCGGCCCGACCGGGTGCTCCTTCGAGCCGACGCTCATCACTGGCGTCACGAACAATATGGAAATTGCCCATACCGAGATTTTCGGACCTGTTATTGCTATTAGGTAAAATCTAGAAATAATTTAATCCTAACATTGAGATTTTTTTTTAGATTAAAAGTGTAAAATTTGATTTTGAACTATTATGATTATGATTCAGGACGTTCAAAACTGAAGAGGAGGCTTTGAAAGAGGCAAACAACAGCAGATACGGTTTGGCTGGGTATTTCTTCAGGTAATACATTAGAAATCATGATTTTCAAAAGTGTATAAATTTGAATTTGATTTCAGCAAGGACATGTCACAATGTCACAGAGTCGCTAGGAGGATGCAGACAGGAATGGTCGGTGTTAATGAAGGTGATCTATTTGAGACTTTTTCATTACGAATTACGCTTTCAGTTTTAGATTGAGAATTTCTCTATAAATTAAGTTTTTATCCTTTAGATAATTTCACGAAATTAAAAAAAAAAAATTGTGAATAAATGAAATTTGAGGAATAATGTCGGCCGCCGAGGGCGCATTCGGTGGTGTGAAGGAATCTGGACTGGGCCGAGAGGGCGGTGCTCAGGGCATCGACGAGTTCACGCAGTGGAAGTACATTTGCATTCAGCATTGAAATGAAGAAACATGGAAAAATCAGATCATCATTTCTTCTCTTTAGTTACATATTTATCGTAGTCTCGCCTAGATAAAATTTCCTTTTGGAATTATTACATGACATTTCTCTTACATCGAAAGTTCACTTTAAAGATTCTTTTTGAGAAGTATATTTTCCACATGCTTGTATTTGCTGATTTTCTTGCCATACACTATTTTGTTTCATTTCTATTGCACTTGCAAAATAAACGAATTTGAACAAAACCATAATTGACGCTGAAAATTTTGAATAGAAAGCCAAAATCAATCAATCTTACCGAATTTTAAAATCATTTCTGTTTCAGTTAAATTCGCAGAACCGCGATAATTTCTTCAACCTGAAATTTTTGCTACTCTTCGCGATTTTCCTGCCCATTGGTGCTGTGGTGCCTTCGAATTGGACGAACAATTGCTGCTGCAGCAGGACTGGGCCGGTTTTTGGGTAAGTTTACTTTTCTTTGAAGAGTCAATTTATAAAAAAAAAAAATATTTATATTATTATACAGAAGAGTCTAGTAAAAAACTCATCAAAAATTATTGATGCAAATGAAAGAATTTAAATAGAGGTCAGCAACAGACTCAAATTTTAAAATTTCAAAGAAAAAACAACCCTTTGCTCATCCCTGAATATAATAGAAGAAAAATCGAATTTTTAATTTAATCCTAAAAATTCATTTACTTAATCGCTCTAACGAAGACTGGTACTTGCTGGACGCGATCGACAGAAATGTAGCCGCGAAGCATCATCCTCCAAGAATCCCATCCATCCAAGTCGGCATCGAACCGGATCGCCTCTTCGTAAACGGATATTTCATCGATAGTTTTCAGTGTAAGTATAAAAATATGCAAATCTTCTACTTTAAATAATTTTGATCAAATTTTTGACATTCTTTTTGCTTATGATTCCCACATTCACGCGTTAATCCAAACATTTCATAGCATGATCTCTAAGATGCTGCATAATATTTCCTTGAAAATAAATATAATTTTAATTAATCCATGAGGACCATGATAAAAGAATAATGATTTTCAACACATAGCGTTTTACGGAGAGTGATCTCATCTAGGACCTTCAAAATTGAAACTAAAGCGAAAGAAAAAAATTCAGTGAAGTAAAGTTTTTTTTAGTTTAAAATTTTTTATATAATTTGGAAAGTTTCATTATTTTGGAAAGAAAAAATGCAGTTTTATAGAAGTTTTATTTCGCTTGTCAGGCCGCCAAAACTGCCGTCGATTGTAAATCGAGATAATAACCGTGTGTGTAATTTCACGATTCCCCTACGGCTTCTGAATCAACTTCTTCTTCTTCTTCTTTTATTTCCGCCGAGGAAAAAACCTGTCCCATTTGATAAGTTTGTTAACGGGGAAATGCTACAAATGCAGTATTGTTTTATGATCCGAAAAATGAAAGATATGCTAATAAAAAAAGTCAGCAGGTTTGATTTACTTGAAAAAATAATACAATGAAACTATTTCTAAATTCTTAGGCGACAATTTTCGCACGTGAAGTAATGTTAGAACTGTCAATTCGTCTCATAAAAACGCCATTCATATGATTTTCGATATTAGGGGTTCAAAAACCAAAATGCCACTCTTATATAATTGGATTATTTTAAATCTTACAAATAGTCATTTGGATTTAATAGATCTGTTGATAAACCAGCTCTAAAGGCCAATACCTTATTTCAATTCAATGACTTTAAAGGTAAATAAGTAATATTCGTTTCATCTTCAAAACCATTAGTCACGGATCACTTTCACTCGAATTATTTTTATTTCCACCTTACATACACATTCCATTTCAATTCCGTTTTTTTTATCGACTGCCAAATCTGACACCTTCTCTTTTTCCACAAGTAGAATCTCGGGGCAGCTATTCTACGGCCGAAAAAGTCCAGTCAAGGCCACAGCTAGGTGGGGCTTTCGACGAAAAACACGAATATCGAAATGTCAAACTGCCAAAGGGCATGGCCTTCGTTGGTTTAATCAGATTCATGTCAACCCCTTCTCCCCCGTTCTGGAACTTTCCCTTTTGAAGGACGTAAATCAGACATTCCTGCATAAATTATGTCGCTTTAAAAGCCGAACATTGATTTTAGAGGGTATCTACTTCCTAGTCCAGTAATAAGCCCGCCTTCTTGCTAGTTAGACCTCAGGTCAAGTTAATTCGTCTACTCTCGCAAAATTCAAAGAAGATCAAGCTAAGTAGATCATTTAACCTGTAGTTAAGTTAGAGGGGTGTAATACATGCTCTGATCTTTGTCTTCCATGCGTTGAAATTGTAGGGAGCGAAGCAGACTCCGTCTCATCGATTATCGACTTTTCTCGTTCTTCAAAGAAAACAGGATTTGCGAATGAATAGATTTATTGTTTCGTTTGTGCTCGCTTTGTTCGAGCGGTTTGCAGGATTTGTGAGGTAAAAACGCGCAACTGGGGCGGTGTTGATGATGGAGTTGTTGTTGGAATAAAGCTGCGGCTGTTTGGAATTCGGAAAAATCTCAGTTAGACGAAAAATCGCCGGATTGAAATTTTTCTGAAAGGGGTAACAATAACAGAAAAGTTCACTGACTAAGGAATTAGAGCATAAAGGTCTAGAATATCGACTTTCCTCAATAAATATGCATAAAACTCCGATTTTCACAAATATTGCGAAAATTAGATTTCCATGCAAATTTATTGAAGAAAAGTGATATAAATCATGGTGGGGTTGGCCTGAATTTAGGTAAACGAAAAATATAAGTGATAAAAAAGAATAAGAGACCCATAGTTTGCAATCGTCGATGATTTTTAGCACTGGAAATGGAGATTGACGGAACGAAAATGAGAAAACGAGTAAGTAGATGAAAGACTTGGTCAGAATTGTACAAGACAAGCAAATATGGCTCGTGGAGCTTGAAGCAGTGACTATTCGATATTCTAATTTCGAGCTTAATATCCTGGCGCGGTTCTGGGTGGTGGGCAGTGAGAGCAGCCGCCGGATTCTCCATCGGGGCCGTTCTCGCCTTGGGCACCAGGCTGTCCTAAATTTGCATATTTAGATTCGCAAGTTGTCATTTTTAGAAGAAAATGCCATACGGAAAAATATGGGATCATGTCAACATTTTAAATTACTTTTTTAGAGTTATTGCGCGTAAACTTATCAACTTATGATGAAAAACCTCTTGCTTTCTGTGAATAAAAGATATTATTTTTGGGCAAACAGAATGTGTTTTGACTCTGGTTTCGGATTTAGATTACTGAGTTTTTCTCAAGAGATTATTTCATAGATGCGCATAATAAGGAAATTGAATCGTGGCGGATCATATAACGACTTAGGCAAATCGTCTTTCTTTGTGTTTTTGAATAACCTTTTCAACTACATTATAGCTTAGGTATCAAACTATAAATCGGTTTCAGTGGATTTCCAATCCTAACTATGACGCTAGATAAAGTCTTAATAAAAATCATTCTAATCAGGATTCCGTATTCTCCCCTAGTAATTAGTAATAAATAGAAGCTTCGGCATAATAGTATAATAGTCGAAGAAGTGCACTTGCCTGGGTTTCCTCTGAAAATATCAAAATTATGATCTAATTTTGAAATATAATAAACTCACGGGGCTCCGTCCTGAATTTGACGTTTTATTCAGATTCAATGCTTCACTCATGACATTTTATCATTATCATTTAATATATTATTAATGATAAAAACTATTTGGAAGATAATAAGATTCGTTCCCTTATTAAATTCCAAATAATTATATATCATAAATGAATAGTAATTGAATCTGAATAAAGTTCATACCGATCCGGCGTCTCCGGCTGAAAATTAACGATTTAAAATAAAACTTCATTTAAAAAATTATTTGAACATACGTGCTCCGGGTTGGCCGTCTTGTCCTGGCTAAATTTAATCACATTATCATAAATAATGTTTTAAAAAATATATGCTTACGTTTCCTGCGTTTCCTGAAAATCCGCTTCTGAGTCAATTTTTCGCAACTTTACACTCATTGAATGGAAAAATTAAGTCACGATTTTGTTATCTTTACTATTTCCATTCAATAAGTAATAAAATTTAGATAAATTGCTAGAATGACGACGAGACCTGGCATTCCGTCGCTAAAATAATTATATTATTTAACTTCTATATTTATTTAAAATTAGTACCTTCCGGGTGGTCCTAAAATTGATGCATTCGTATTCAACTATATCACTATTATGATATTAGTTGAGATTTAAGCATGACAAACTCGATATTTCATGTTTAATCTCGAATAATATCACTATTTTAGTGAATATAATTGAATAGAACAATAACCTTGTGGTCCTGGGGGCTGAAATTAGAATAATTAGTGAGATTTTTCAAATATTTGGTATTAGACGATGATTTAGGAAGAAAACCATCATCTAAACGTTTTTATGATTTAAATCGACTCACTCCTGGAGGTCCGGCTGCAAAAAATTGAATTAATATGTTAAGTTTTTTTTTTTAATTTACCTTGTCCTGGAACCTCTCTGACTTGTCCGGGCTGTCCTATAAAATATTCATAAAATCCAGTCAATCCAGAAATTATATGAATAGAATGTACCTGGGGCTCCTGAAATTAAGATAAATTATTGATCACATTTATTCAAAGATAAAGTCTTAAATTTTACCTGGCTGTCCTAAAATCCGCTTCTGAGCCAATTTATCAACAATCTAACCCTATCATTGAATGGAAATCAAGGAAAAATATGAGAGTACACGTGTTTTTCCAAGATCAACATTTAACAATGTATTTTAAATGTGATAAATTGCTCGGATCCTTGCCTGCGTTTCCGTCCATTCCCTTAAAATTTAGATTTAATAAACTATTAAAGAAAAAGTGATAGGTTTTAGATAAATTATTTTTTCTTCTCCAACTCTAAAACCCATCAATTAAGCGTCGCTGGAAACGTACTGGTGGTCCGGCTGAAAATAAATCATAAATATTTACGCTCAAATTTTAATTGTTTAAATTTTACGTGGTCCCGTGGGGCCTGCGTTTCCTGGCTGAAAAATAATTGAATTAGTTTACATATTCGGAGTATAAATTATTACCTGTCCTGGCTGGCCTAAACTCGGACTCTAAGTCAATTTACCATCAATTTTGATCCTGTCATTGATTCAAATATTGATTTTTTTTCAATATTTAATCGATTTTAGGATTAAATTGTAATAAATTGCTAGAATAGTGCTCGCCTGATTGACCGTCCCTGAAACAAATAAATAAGTTTAAAAATTTGAAAGATGAATCGATGAATATTCTAGACAATAATCAAGATACGTACTGTCCTGGCTGTCCGGCTAAAAATTAATAAATTACTTCAGACTTAGGCTAAGAAATCTTACGTGGTCCCTTGGGTCCTTTAAATTCAGCAATTAGTAAAACCTTTAACAAAGGAAACGTTAAAACCTCAACATATTCTGATGATTTCTAACTTCATCAAATCATGTTGAGCAATTTTAACGCTCGAGTGTTATAAGTTTTAAATGTTGCCTGGGTTTCCAGATGGTCCTCTGAAAATTACATTTTCAACATTATTAAAATAAAATATTTCGTTTTTTTAATAATAAAAAAAATTGGAATAATTATTTAAATTGACTTACGGTGGTCCGGCGGGACAGTCGAAGCAGAAGTCGTCGGCGGTGGGCACCTTCTCGGGTGGGGCGTCTTCTCCGGGGTCTGAAATTCGATTCGTTTAAGACCCGAATGAAGTTTTCAAAACTCACTTCCGTTCTGTCCGGGCTGGAAGTCAATTCATAGTCGATTTAATAATTCTCAGTTAACAATAATAATAATTTTGAGATTTAAGATAGACCTCAGGAATGTGCAAAAAAAATTCGGAAAAATAATAAGTTATTTGATCGCGAAAATCCTGAGATCCTTCAGCCGAGCTCAAAATCATCGATAACTTCGGAACTAAATCAACGATGAATCCGATGAAGTACCTGTCCATCCTGGCCGTCGTTACCATCAGGTCCAGGTCTTAAACGATTTAATTCAGTCTCCGACAATCTTCAGGATCAACGAAAAATCGACTTACGGTCCTGCAGGTCCTGGAGTACCGACACCGCACGAGCAGCATTCGCCTCCAGCAGCAGCGGCTGGCTGGTTGACGGCGGCGTTGTTTCCTCCATAACCACCTGGAGTCAAATTTTTCAGTTTCGTTTTAATTTTTAGCATTAAAGGAGTGTTGTAGATCTAATAAATTCTAACATGAATTTAAAACCTTTAAGGCAAGGAGGTGCAATCCGACAAGGATATGTTCAAGACTTTCAAAACCAATAGAAAAGAAAGGAAGAACACTAGTGGCAATCAAATATCTGATTATATTATAAAAGAAAAAGAAATTAAAGACGAACCAGCATCAGGAGTACCGTATCCGGCTTGTCTCTTGACGAGTCCGCCTCGGACGCCCTTCAACTGCTGCATACGCTCGTACTGCTCGAACAGGCCCGAGGTGCGGTGCTTGCAGAAATCGACCTCCGTCTGCAGAGAAGACTGCACGTGCTGCATGTAGTTGTACAGAGAAGGAATGGCAACAATCGCGGTCAGGGTGGCGACCGTACTGCAATTTAAATATTCAGAAGAATGCTTAAATCTGGTATAGTCCATTTATAGGTGAAAATTTGGCAAGTAAGTGGAGCAGGACTATATGATGAATAAGTTTCGCGCTTTAAAATTAGAAATTAATTTATGAAATTGACGATATAAAGAATATAAATTTTGAGCAAACTAAAATCACATAAATCAGCATCTCAGAAATTTCAATGAAGATAAGAATCATAAATTCTCGATTTAATAGGATTGCGCATTTGAAAAAAAAACGATCTTCGCAATTTCAAGAAGGCATAATTTAAATTAATAAGAAAGTCGATATTTATATAGTAAATGTCGAATCTATGCTAATTTTTACCTGATGCAAATTCCGAAGAAGGCGATTTTGCGGAAGCTCTCCGCCTCGCTGTACATTTTCTTCTCGTTTTCCACCTGATCCATTTCCTAAAAATGTCATTTTCAGAAAAAAAACATGAAAATTAGAATAACTATTTCGATATAATTAAGTCTGAATAATTAACAACGATAATCTAAAAGTTTATATGAACAGAGGAGGAATGATTCAGTTCAGATAGTTGAGGCAATTAAATATGCGTAACTAACAAGGATAATTAAAATTTCATCTGGATAAGAGAAAGAGAACTATTAATATGAATGATAAAGGCTACTTTATTTTACAAACTATTGTCATGTAAATAAATAGAGATAATAGAATTAAGAATAAATCCGAATAGATACCTAATCCAATTAAAGAAATTTAATTAAGTTAAGTGAAGTCGGAGTAATTAACGGATAATCCCCATTGGTTTATATAAGCAGTCGCCTCGTGGTGTGGGTTGATCTAATGCCTCATGCCTAGTTTATATATGGGACGATAGAGCCAGACTGGGTTAGAGAAGAAAAGCTTCAACGCTGCAAATGCAAGTTGGCAAGCGCTATACGATCTCTCTCTCTCCACGCTAGGCACCGCCTCCTAGACGATTCGATCGAAAAGGGAAAGGTTAGGTGAAAAGAAGAAGTCTGGGGGAAGGCCTACAAACGGCAGCAGAGGTGCGAAAACCGAACAACCTGTCCTTCACATAAACGGATGACACTGGCATATAGATAAAGAGATAAAGCGAAATGAGGCAAACGCCGAAATCTCTCCCCCACTTTGAATCTGACCTCACGTTGAGGCCTGCGAGGGGAATGTCGTCTGAGATATTTTATTGTGTATTTGAAGTTGCTAAATATCTATGCAAACGACCCCTGGACTGAAAGAGATAGAGATGAAACTGAAACAGACGTCGGCATAATTGTCGAAAAAGCACAAAGTGACAAACTATCTGAAAGGATATCTGAGATGGCGAAAAAAGTTGTAATAAAAGGTCGAGCGGGAACGTTGTAAGTCGATTTTATCAGGCCCTATCAGATACTATCGCTCACTTGTTAATTTTGATTCGATGATCCTTATAATTTTATCCTAATTATATTTCTTCAGGAGATAGTTTTCATAATTATGATGGTTCATATTACTCAGGTAGACTACTTTATTTGAATTTTTCAGTTTATGTTTATCTATACTCGTCTAACTAACCATAAGTTGGAAATCCTCATAAAACGTGAAACATGGGTGGAATAGATAATGATATATTTGACCGTTTTTGCAATTCTCATTTATCGACCACGCAATCTCGGAGGATTCAGATTCAGAACACACGTTTTACAAATTGCATTTTAAAATCCCTACGATGAACACTCGCGCTGGTTTGACCTGTACTTTGCCCTTCGTTAATTTCATAGATTCGAATTAAAATATTCCATATCGGCTTTTCAATCTTTGGCTTATAATAAAAATGCGTGAGGCTGAGGATAAATTGTTCTAGATGTGAAAAAATAAAACCCGATCAAAAAGGCAACATCTACATAAAAATGTGGACGGAGTTGGAGCGATGAGAGATTTTTAACACCATAAAACCGAGAAAGTAGATAAGAGAAGATGTGAAAGACGCAGAAGATAAGGTGTCTGCGCAAGAGGTTTGAGGTTTCTGAAAGTTGATAGGTGAATAAAATAAACCCAAGCACCTAGAAAAAGTGCTACAAACGGACAGATTTAGCAGTGATGGTCATTCGTTTTTTTGTCGAACCTCATTTCTATTCATGAAAGTACCCCGATAATTGCTTATTCATACAATTCCTAAATGCGTTTGTTTTTATCCCAATATGATTGCTTTTGTGTTCTCTACATTAGCATAAACTTATGTATTTGTGTTGATGGTTTGCTTTATGCATGGGAAGAATGCTTTATGATCAATATAGGAAAATGATTATGCAATCATAAACGTTGTCTAGTCGAATATCTTTAAAGGCAGATGAAAATAAACAAAAACGATGGATTTTCATCTGAACACAAGTGCATGTGATGATTTACAGAGTGACGATCTATTCGCGTATTTTCGCGTTCATCAATCATTTTGCATTATTCCAAATTCCACTTCGTTTCTACATTTTCATTTATATGATTTGATCATTTCGTTCTATCGATCTGCCGATTTCTATTGTTTTCAACCTTTTACACACCGAGTCGAGTAATTCTTCATCACATTTGACTGATTCAGAATCGTCGCGAATCGGGTTCAGTTATTCATTATTCACATTTTCTGTTTCCGTTTTCTACAACATCGGGCATTTCCATTTCATGTTGCTTGCCCTCGACTTCTTTTTGTTTTACCTGTGATTTGTGTAATTTAGCCCGTTTCTCATCAAGTTTCTTTTTCTTTCAGATCTACGCGTTTTTCGTTTGTGACAGTGACACAATGCGGTAAAAGTCGGGTAAGTCATGCTTTTCACTCTCGTCTCACCTTTTTGCCCAGGCCACTTCTAGAGGGATCTACGCCGAAAGTCGTTGCACAATTGTGGGGATCGTCGAAAATCGCGTGAACAGACAAGACAAACTAATGATGTAAAGCCACACGAGGGAGATATGATAATAATCTTATCATAATCAGCAGATCTTAATCTCTGATGAGATCATCTTTTGACTAGACAGACTATTTTCTTTGTTGACCTTCAAAATTTGTTTTTTTGATTTGTTTACCAAAAAAATCAAATCCCATTTATCTCTGATCTCAACTTTTTATTTTCAAAATTTGTATTGAGCGTAAATAAATCTTTGACCGATTTATAAATTATGCATGGTTTTTTCTGCGTCATGAATGTTTCATTGAGAGATGGCTGTCTTCCACTTTCCTATTTTCAGCGTTCGCCACCTCTGACTTCCGATGAAATCGCTTTTGGCAGGGAGGATTTGAGATGAAGTTGGGTGAAAAAGTGAGGTAGAAGAAGAGGAGGGGAAACGTCAGTGCGAGGAAGACCGGCCCCTATCCATTTCAGTACGAGGAAAAAGAGGGACGGCGAAAACGCCATTCGGACGATTCCATTCCATGTTTAATAAGTCAGGGGGCGATTCGGAAGGTATGCAAAGATCTAAGCTGATTGATGATTCATGCATAATTTATCTAAACCTATGCGTTATGAGTAGGATTAGATTGGTTTGTTCGAAAATCATTTTGAAAAGTTTCGAAACTAGAATGAAATTTCTCCGATTATCAGTTTTGATGTAAGATTTGATTCCTAAGCTCGGCTAATTTCTAGTGACTAAAATTTTATCTGCCGAAACGAAATTTCCTTGTACAAATACATTTTTTCTAATTAGTAACGAATAATCATATCGTTCCACGATTTTTATTCAGATAAAAGTTTTAGCTTATTCAGCTTATCTGCCCGATCGCTCATATTTTCCTCGCTAATTCCCTTCCCCTCTCACTTTTTCGGACTCTTTTTGTCTTTCCATCTTCGGATCTCTCAAATCCCTTTATCTCTATCCCATTCAAGGCCATCTTTGCCACCAACCATTTGCCTTATGTAACTTACAATTTTTCTTCTTTCTCTAATTCTCTTCAATTTCAAACCTCTTTTCGATTGAATCATTCCTTTTTTAGCTTCGAATGTTCGAAGAAAAATAGCATGCGTTTTGAGATAACATAAATTTTAGAAATTATTGGAGATTCGTCGTTTTTTCAAACAACTTTCTAGCTATAAAATTTACACTGAATATCGTCTTCATGTGATTTAGTTTGCACGCTGATTTATGATTAATCATGCATTAAGGTATTTGTGAATAAAGATTGTCGAGATTGAAGATAAAATGCAATTGGCAAGGTCAACTAAGTGTAAATTGTCGTTGTGATCTGTGCATTTATTAATATAACATTTCTTCCATATAAATTATAACAACTTCATAAATATGTACAGAACAACTCATACTATCGAAATTGATTCGGCTCGATAGCTGTTCAATCTGACGGCTTCCAGGAATTTTTCTCCCTCGGAATTCTCAGCATTTTTCGATTTCTCGTGGTACTCTGGTGCGAATTTCTGGATTTCGCCTGCAAAGACAATCAAATTTCTGGAAAACTTTGATTTTTCCTGATAAATGATGCAAAGTATGCAAAAATTTCTAATCGAATGGGGTGAGCAGCTGATAACTTAGGGTGAAAGTGCCAAATCAACACATCACGTTCACAATCAATCAAATTCTCAAGCTGCATCGATTTTAGGTTTAAAGTTTTAGTTTTATCATGCTTTTCCTTGAAAAAAAATGTGTAAACAATATTGACGCCAAAAATTGAGTGTCAAGCTATGACTATGATTCTCTGAGAAGAATATATGTAAGCAATAGTGATGGCAAAAATCTTGTTATTTACTTCGTCAGAATGAAAAGGGCTTATGTGTTTAGAATTAAAAGTACCTGATCCGAAAGCTGTGAAAATGATTCCAGCCAAAACTGAAATCGCTGCCATTGCTATGAAAACTCGGTTCCAACCGACTGCGTTACTCTGAAAATATTTTATATGAAAAGAATAAATATTTAATCGTAAATTCTTTACGAACTCGGAGCTTCCGTATAAAATACGCATTGCGATTGAAACTTTTCGACAATTTGTCGTCAAAATCTTTCGCTCATCAGTGAGTTGAACTAGCTAATAAATGGCGAGCGCGAAGAAATACACAAGGAGAAGTTCAATCGTAATGCGCACTTTTTACGGAAGCTCCGCATTCGCGAAGCATTCACAGTACTCACGGTCGGATTGAGTAAGAGAATTAGTAATGGAGTGAATAAAGCCGAAAGATTTCCGCTTCCGACGGAAATCGAAGAAAGTGTTGGAGTTAAGGACGGAGCTAATGATAGAAGGGATACGTAAGCTCCACTGAAATAAAGAAAAAAACTATTTCTATTAAAAAATAAAATTGCCTAATATAACCACCCATGCATAGGTTCGTAAAGCAGATGATTATGAAAGCGTATTCGGGGTTCTGGCAATTCGCGAATAAAACGAGACAGATCAATGAGATCGCTATGCCAAATGTCGCTAAAATTTAATTTAGGAGATTTTTCTCTCAACTAAAAATGAAACTTATTACGGAATAATTGAGATATCCGAACTCCTTGAGTCGGTGTCAGAATTCCAGTTCGTTTCATCTTATCCATCAGCATTCCCCAGGTCAGTTTGAAGACGAAGTTGAAGATGGTTGGAAGGGAAGTATAGGCGCCATTCTGTGATTTTTTAGAATATGATGCTTTAAATATTAAACACTGAAGAACTTACAGCCATAACTCCCAAATGAAGAACATCCTTGAAGTACGACGGCAGGTAGATCATAAGTAACGTTGCCACGATCGTGATTGCCACATTCGCAAGCAAATGCGAGTGGAAGGGGATATTCGTCAGGATTGCCTTCCATGGTACTTTTTGATTCTGAAAATATCATTCTCGCCAAAATTTTCTCGAACCAACAATCAATATCATGGGCTAGAGTGGAGAGAAAATTCCTTGCTGAACAGACCTAAGGAAGACGATCGTCAGAGACTCTTTGCTATCTACGCTCTACATATTCTTTTTGTCCGTCGGACGAAAGTGCTCTCTAGGTCCTTCCTGGAAGGAATGGAAGAGTATGAGCATTCTTCTCTGCTTCTCTACCATAACCGAGAAAATTTCAATAATTTAAGAAAAATCTAACCCTTCTCCGACTCGGGATTCTCGCCATGGACGATGTATTGTACATCTGTCTTTCCGCCACGGACATCTTCTTGCAGTCCTCAGGTGCATTCGACGCCAAAGCCGACCACAAGAAGATCCACAATATGGCGAGAATTCCTAAAAATAATTTTTAAAAATGTCTTTCTTGAAAAAAAACCTGGAAAATAGAAACCAGCCGGCCACCCGAAGCGTGACTTACAAAAAGCTGCACCAATCTGATTCCCGAATACCATAGCAACTTGATTCCCGGAAGTGAAGAGGGCTAGGGCTGTGGATCGCTCTTCCATCCTATAAAGTTTTTTTTTCTCGCTAAATTTAATTTTTTATTAAAAACCTAAAGAATGCAGCCAGAATGGTGTTAATGCATGGATAGATGAATGGCTCCCCAAACCCAAGCAAAAATCTTGCCGCAAACACCGAATAATACGGCAGATATATCGCACAGACGGGAATGACCAGATTCATTAGGGCCTTAATCGAACTAAATGAATTGTTTTGAAACCCAGTACTTTTTAAATCGTACTTTGATCGTTATAACCAACGCGAACGTCCATTTCGGTGATAGCCTTTGCATGAAGATCAGGGAAATAGGTATTCCGAGGAGACTTCCCCACATGTGAGCGGAGAAGAGCAGGTTTTGGACGTTGTGATCCCAAAGAAGAGAGCCTCCATAGTCAACAATTGGTTGGGGCTTTTTGGCCGACGAAGCATCCGAATCTGCGCTACATCCGTTTCCTTCAGCCAGATCGGTCGATTCCGTCTTATTATCGAAAACGTCGATCTCTACATTGATGATAAATTCGGCATTCTTTTAGTTTAAATCGAATTTCTTTATGAAATTTTATGCTAAATTTTATCAGTTTACCTATCGCAGTTAAATCATATCCCTCAATTATTGAAACAGCGGTTGAATTGACCATGCAATGCATATTTATTGCCAAATTAATATTCAGGAAGGTTGAATTGAAAACTCCGAACATGCATAGGAGCAAGACATGCAGTCGTCTTGAGCACGGATGAAACAGAGCTGAATTTTTCGAACCTTCTAAAGTTAGTGAATAAAACTTATTTACAGTCACGTTTCGGCACCATCGGTGAGCTTTATTGTCACGATCAACTGATAGAAATGAATTATAGCTCCCAATTGATCATTAGTAAATTCAACCAGTTCAATAAATTATTTTATTAGGCCATAGAAAATAGCATTTTTACTTAAATTGAATAGTCCAATTAAAAGGGCAAATGGGGTGACGCCTAACTTTGATTGATGTGAGAATGGGAGCCAAGTGACTGATAATACAGAGCGAAAAGAAAATGCTTATGCTTAGATATTACAGAATTAATCCTCTTCTCAAAAAAGTTAAGAAATTGCATAATACGTAGATTAGCAAAGCATGACACTGCGTGAATGAAGCATCCTGTCAGGAAGAGGAAAGGGAAGAGATTGTAGCACACAGAAAGTATAATAAAACGTGAAGTGTCAAATGCGACTCAATATCATTTGTGTAAACATAAAGCACAGATCAGACTCATTGTGATAAAAATGCGCAATTTTAAATTTAAACTCACATCTTTGCTGTAAAGGATAGTCCTTCTACTTCCCGAAATGAATATCAAAAGTAAGCTCATTCGAAAGGACTCGTCGATCTGAGTAGGATACTTGTCACTAGTGTTTCTTTTCAACTATTATAAGTCAATAAATAATGTTTTAAGTGGAAAATTCGAAAATTTTCAATTTCGATTTCCCGCTGACCATTTTGTTCTTACTTTCTTCTTCGCTCGCTTTCCCCATCTGTTGCGTGTCGTCCTGATGAGTGTCTCTCCTCCAGCTTTATCCTTTCTTTGTTTTCGCCCATCTTCAGCCTCAACTTCAATGCTTCACAATTCATCCTATTCACAGACAGTGCCTTGTTGTTTGTCCGTTGTTGTGAGGCGTGATTCTCCGTCCGCTTTTGTCTTCGCTCAAGTTCGTTCGCTTTGCGGCTTTGCTTTTCACACGGCACATAGTCAGTCAGGCTGGGGCTTTGTATTCCACACACCCACACCAACTTGTAATTCACACCAATTAATTTTTTAAAGAGATAGTATGGGTGGGAGGAAGGAAGGGGAAATATAAGCGGAATGTGGAAGAAGAGTGCACGAAGTTTCAATTTGAATTTTTCAAAGCCGAAGTCGACTCGAAATTCGTGCGCATCGTTGGCGCTGAATACACGTGTTACCGCTAGGCTAGCCACTTTCGAGTATTCGCAATTGTCCATATTGTCCGAAGGTGGTAAGTGGCTGGAATTTTCCGCACGGCGCGTTGATTAGTGTGTCGAAGTCGATGAGGGGCGAGTGCGTGGGCTGATTGTTTCCTGCCCACTCGTTAACGGCCACTTTACCTTTGCCTTTCTACGTTCCATTCAAAGCATTTTTCTCCAAGCGTCAAATGCTACCGATTTTTTGATCTTTTTTTTTACAAGCCATTGTCCATTTTTTCTGTCAGAAAGTAATCTCTGTGTGTTATGCAGTATTGTTGTCAAAATGATTCATTTAAAATCCTTCCATCTCTTCGACTTTTGCCATTTTTAAAATTTTCGTACCTAAAAATATTACTTTCATATTTTTCCTGAATATAGTATTCTATTAGTGTGTCGCTGTGCCTGTTCCTGTCAACCATCATCTTCTACCTGCCGCTAGAAATCACAATTTTCATTTTAAAAAAAAACTTTGGATAAGCTAAATTAATTTTTTTGTTCGGGTATAGAGTGCAAACTCCGCCCACTTGCAAAAGCGCGTTAGTGTGCAAAAATGATAGTACGGAGAGCCTCAAAATAGAAAGCAAGTCATGTTTAAAGTGAGTCAGCCAAAAAAACGTTATACTAGGGTCGACGATAAATCCCATGAAACTTATCTGTGCCAAAAATCAGCTCATAATTTTCGCGTCCGCGAAGTTTTTGCATTTCAAAAACGTGCTCATTTCAAGGTTCGGTTTCGTCATTTTTTTCTGGGTTTAATAGCCTTTTGAATTTTTCTACTTCGCCAACATCTCAGTTACACCCCTGTGGATATTCCGACACCACATTTGACCGCTTCGGATGCAACTATGCAACTTTGGGAACCGTTTGCTGCGCTCTCCATGTTCGGGGATATAGATTTCCGTTCATCGATCCTTTACGATTAGACGTCTTGATTAGTGTGTCGATATTAAGATTCGGCAATGTTTGTTTCCTGTCAACCCTCATTTGCCACGGGCTACTTACCGTCCGCATGTTCTTCTGCGCGGCAAACCGGGTGCCAGAGAGGACTCCATCACTATTTCCTCTCTTCGTCATTCTCTCTACCTGCTTCAGCTTCCTCTTCGCACCTCGATCGCTCAATTCCTCTATTCGTCTATTTGTCATCCGCTCTCCGCTTCCTCACACATTTGTGCGCGCCGCGTGTCCGGCAGCAATTCATTCAGTCAGACAGACAGACAGGCAGTCAGTCAGTAAATCGATGAATTTCTATTCCGATTGAAATTTTTTGCTCTCAATTCGCTCTGATTTGTAAATTTCCTAGGAAAGATTATACGGAATTACGAAAATCTAGTATTGCTGAATTCCTTTCCCTCTTTCTTTGGATTTTTAAAAATTTATTAATTTTTATACTTTTTCTGGAAATTAAAACCCTAGCAGAGATCCTAAATCGATATAAATTCCCCTCCAATTTGCCCCATTCCTTCATACTTTTTATTAGCATTTCAAAGATCGAGATAACTATCTTCTTCTAGCAGTTTTTTCTGCCGCAGAGAAATTCACACTGCGCGTAAGGTTGAACTCTTGGCGATCTTCAAATTATTTGATTTCGAGAGTAATTAATTTTTATTTGCACTTATAATTACGGTAATCTAACTTTTAGCTGGTATATTCCATATCTAAATTTCTCTTAGATTTTTTTCTTCAAATAATTTCTGTATATAATTTGACTAAATCTATCAGCTATTTTAATAGTATAACGAGTTTTTCTCATATTTTGTTTCTGCTTCTGCAACATTCAACTTTTTCTTTGATAAATTCTGCATTTCCAATGTTCTGCTTTCGAATCTTCAAATCTTCAGGTTTCGAGTAAATCTAAATCGCGCAAATTGCTGAGCGCGCGGGCGGGCAGAGGGCTGCCTCAGCAGAACTCCCCTGCAGCAGATTCAGCACCAGACCCATTTTCGGCT
>LIAE01006490.1:41634-59406 GCA_002287525.1 Diploscapter pachys | reverse complement strand
GGAGTTTGTTCATTCTGGCTCGATTCTTGCGAGGGTTGAATCCATTGTTCTAAAAATTTGCGTTAACTTTTTCAAACAAGACGTCTAGCTTGATTTTCGATATAGATTAGTTTATTTTCGAAAGATCAGATATATTTGAATGAAGCGAGTTTGAAGATTTTTATCGCATTTAATTTAAAATTTCTTAATTTTTAGGACGGACCTTCTCGAATTCCTCTCCCTCTGCATCTGTCATGGCATCGGGATCGACTCGCTTGCGTCCTGCGGCTGCTCCCGGCTTTCTTTCGGCCTTATCTCTTCCTGGGCCGGCTCTGGCGACGACCACAGCCAGGAGAGCTGCGAGAGCGATGAGGGTGAGGGTGCGCATCGTGACGATGGAGCTGAGCTGGAGGCTGTTTCTGGCCCGAAGTTGTCCGGATGGAGGTCGGGAGAGGGGTGAGCAGTTGACTGCTACACTGCTGCGGATGGATGCCGTTCATTTGCCGGATTTGCCTTTTATAGGGTATTGGAAGATCAACCATAGTCTGGTTGGGTGAGGAACTTTCTGAAGAAGAGGTCGATGTGTCAGATTATAGGACTTTGAGGCCAAAGCGGCTCGAAGAACAAGGAAGTGTGGACAGAGAGTATTCGAGACAATTTTCAGCATACCATATCTCATTCTGTAATTGAAACTTGTTGCAATGTCTTGCTGGGAAGTGGATGTCGAAGTATATTAGTTCAGCTTCTAGACAGTCAGGCCATCCGAACATGGTTGGAGGATCGAAAAACTCCTATTCCAAACGGAGACAACGTGCTTCGACATGAAAATTAATCAAATGCAATGTGGTGTCCGTGCAATGCAAATAGAAGTTTGATTGGAAAGTTAGTCGAAATTTGACTTTTTCGATCCGAAAAATGATATGAAATTCGAAAATGGGAATCACTAGACTTTTCCCATTGTTTATCTAAACCCTGATTTTCCTTATTTGCAACAGAAAAATCGAAAAAGTTAAAGAGCAATGAGATTTTTGAAACTTTTTCCAATCCGATTCAAACCGGAAGTGTTTCTTCCGTGTTGGATTTCGGATCTGCTGATTTTCGATTTCTATAACTTTTAAGAGATTTTTGCAACAATATTCCTGATCAAGAATTTATTAGATCGACTAAATAGAAGTTTGAAACTTCTTCAGAATCGAAAGTATGATGAATTTTCTCGGTAATAAAGTGTGACGAAGTTTCAGACCCTCTTAAACCTTGAGTTTTATTCAAGGAATAAAAGTGCAGAATATAAAAATGGGCATCCGAGTTTCAATTCCCAAATCCAACCGAAATTTGATTTAGAGAAGTACATTATTTCATCGCGAAAAGCCACAATTATTAGTCAAAATCTCAAGAAAAATTATGATCAGATAAGAAATTCCGGTTGATTCAACCGTTTTCTGGCAACAAGTTAGCCAAAATAATGACAAGAAAACGTTATTTTTACAAGAACAATGAGTGAAAAAAATCAACAATGAAATGACAATTTTACAGGCAAAATTTGTGAACGTTTAGTTCTATTTGAGACCGTATTTGGACTGCAGAGACGGGTCGATGTTGTTCACCTGATTCTGAAATGAAGTCGTGATTTCACAAATTTAGACTTTCAAATCTTGATATATCTGAATTTCGTCAACAAGAGGATCATGATTTAGAAGAAATTGCGTTTTGTAATCGTTTCTAAAATTACAATGCCATTTGAGCTCATTTCTGGTGCGTTGACACGCAAACGCAGAATTGAATTTTGACTCAATAATTCGACTTTCTCTAAAAAAAATATATAATAAGTACGTTTTTCAAGCAAGCTCACCTTGGTTTGCTCGAACATGTTGAAGAAGTGTTCGTTGTGCATGAGCATCTGCATTTTCCTGAGGACTTCCTCTGGCTTGCTGAGAATTTTCTCGAGGGCCAATTGCAGTCCGTCAGGCAGCGGGTCTGTCTGCGTGGCTTTATGCTGCGGCTGCAAGTAAACGGAATCGTCTTGAGTCGAGGCTAGACGGGGAGAGAAACGACCAGGGCCGAACACGTCGTCGTCACGCTAAAAATTCGAAGTCATTGTCGAATCATAGGAAAGAAAACGAGAGTCAAGTAAATTTCTCTAGAAAAATGAGAACAATGACCGAATCCCTAGAATAAATTTTAAAAATTGGGCCTTAAAATCTAAGCCTCGTGCACATCATGTTTTTGATTAAGGTTTTCTACGAGGACTGAACTGGTGATCCAGGATTTCAATTTTATTCGCATGCTTATTCTTAATCTTCCTTCTTCCTATTCTTTCTCATTGCGTAGTTTTAGCCTAATTCCAAACAACTTTGTTTCTTATATCTTTTCTTTGAAATCGTGAAAAGCTTCATGTTCTCCAAACTAACCGCCAAAATGGATCCCTGTGAACTTCTACTGCTCTGTGAGAAGAGAGAGATGTCGAGGGGCGAGTTGCGAGGGCTCGAGGCTGCAGGAATGGGGAATTGGTTGCGGACCAGTTGCGACTGCGAGAGCATCTAAAAATCATATTGGAGAAGAAATGTAAGTTTTTAGCATTGAACAATTTTTCTTGATCAACTTTATTGCAATTCTAATCTTTAGATGTTTCAAAATTCCGAAAAACCTACGTCATAGCGGGAAGTCGAAGATTGTGCGTAGGGATTGCCCAACTGCTGCTGGGAGTTGAAGTTCACTGTCGCACGGGCCTGTAAAGTAACCTTTTCAAGAATGAAGCTCAATGTGAAATCTGAAAGATTAGTTTGTTGTAAATTCACCTATTTTGAAAAAAATACATCCACAACTGAAAAAGAATAATTCCCTTTCTCAAAATGAGTGAACTTTCCGATATATCATCATTTTTGGCGAATTTCTGATTCTTACATTAGGCGAGAAGCACTGCGGCTGACTGCTAGCGCCCCCGACGTCGCTCTCCACGGCGATATGCTGCTTCAACACGTTCACGATCTGCAAATTTACGGTTCGTCTGAAAAGAAAGGATCTTATCAATTACAACATGACGGAACTATTTCCAAAGAAAGATGACAGAATTTCAAGTGTTCGTTTTGGAAACATTTTTCACGATACAGAGTCGAAATTCCAAACGGGCATCGTACTTGTAAATTTTCAAACTCGCGGATGCCCCCCGCATAAACGAGATATTGTGTCTTATCGAGAGGAAAAGAGCATGTCTCCTTTCTGTCTCTCGAAAATACATACTATTTCGTTTATTCGGGCACCTGCGGATGTGAAAATTTACAAGTATGACGAGATGCATCCTAATCTCCCCTTTATTGCCAATCATTTGCTCTTCACCTCGATACAATCGCCCAAATTGGCACAGCGAACTCGAAACTCGTTCGAGCGGCCGGATGCGGTACTGTTGAAGTAGATTGAGCTGTTCCGATACCTGGAATTACTTCTTTTAGTCAGAAATTCTATTTTTGACAAATCCAAGTTTGAAAATTTTATCTAGCGGAGATCGATTTTTAAGACTCTGACGCTTTTATAATTGTGAATTTAAACAGAATCAGAAACCCTGAAAATACATTATTCTGAGTAGACAAATTGAAGAAATTCAGCGGAATCCTTGAATAGTCTATGGTTTTCCTAATTTTCAACCCTTACTTAGCAAAGAGAGTGGAGTTGATGGGCGTGAAGCGGAGGCACTTGCCGGCCTGCAGCACTTTCAGCGTAGGGCTGCCGATCTTCTCGTAGACCAGCTGCAGGTCGTCGCCCTCCTTAATCAAGAAAATTTTTTAATTTCCACCAGAATAAATGAATGAATGTATGTGAAACTTTGGAAAAGTTCAAGATTTTTCTTTGGAAAAAGGGACATCAACTTCGTCTTTCAAAATATCCCAATACTTTTGAATAGAAATTCAATGACTTTTGACTTTCTCAAAATTATTCATTCCGACTCACCACATTCCAGACGGCCACGTTGTTGGCCAATTCGACGTACTTCGTTACTTTTACTATCACAGGCATTCTGAAATCATCAAATGCTGAACGAAAACCGCGAAAATTCGGGAAACATTTTTGGGATAATTTGACGAAATAAGAGCGAAACAGACACATTGGGCAGAGTGGCAATCCATCTTTTGTCGGATCTATTGTTATCGAATTAGATTTCCGGTTTATTTTTCCGATTTTTTGACGTTTCATAACTGAATCAGGTCTTCATGAACATTATTCTGGCGGCTTTACATCTCTGCAGCTTTGTCACGATGCTAAAATTTCATATTTTCTTTGTTTTCTCGACATTCAGAATTTTTGAAAATAGTTAAATTTTGTCACCATTTTTATTTTCTTTCTGCGAACTGTTTTACAAAACTACATGCTTTTTTAAAATTTTATTTTCGAAAAAAAATTTCAAGCAATCTTCTCATCTTGAAACAACGCGATTGACTAGAATTTTAAAAATGTTCATAAACACATGAAAATGCTAGGATCTATCGATCAAATTTCACTTTGGATGATAAGCCTGGCTTAATTTACCATTGATTTGTGTATTGAATCCTTCGAAAGATCATAATAAATTGAAAAGAAAAATGCGAAAATGAGTAAATCAAATCCGATTCGCTAATTATTATGACCTATATCGATTACTCTGACCTGTCTACACGTGCAATGTATTGAAATTCGGCAAATTGGAAATCAGAAAATATTGACTTTTTATGAAATCTACACTGTTTGTCTTATTTTTATTCGAAGATTTTTAAACATTATTTATAGCTTTATTCAATCATAACAGCAAACAGTCATGAAAAATAATGCCAAATGCCCAAAAATGACAAAATTAAATTTCGATATAACGAAAAGATAATCCACAAGTTATTTAATTTAGTTCTTGATCCCTATAAATAGGTCTAATTTTAATCTCAAAACTATTTCGTAAGAACTATCTGTCTACGCCTTTGTTATTTCCACGTTGTCATATTTGCTCATTTATTTTCCTGTTCATCTTATCAATCTTATCAATAGTTTGCCGCTATTCACCTAGTTGGCTAATGCTAAAATGCTTGAAAATTTCAACGAATCCATATTCGATCAAATTACTCTTTATCTGCCGATCTTCGATTTGAGCGCCTTTTCTCAAACCAATCGTCGAATCCATAGAATTGTCAATAGAATAGAAAGCCACTCGAAGGAAAGAATCGAAGGAAAAGTCAATATTCTGATCGATTTGAAATGCTATCCATCGCACGAGAGAAACGAATGCAAGAAGCCTCATGCTGGAGTAAGTTTTTCATGAAACATATCTTCAAGAGATTCTAGGTTTACCGTCGATACATTCATTTTGTGATCAATCCCGATATGATAGGAACCCCTTTGCATTATGATCGACTCTACGTACTTTGCTGCAGTAATTTTGACCGGAGTTTACCGATAACTGTTGACAATGATAATTATTCTAAAGAATTTACGAAAATTTCGAACAATGAAGGATTTTTCTATCGTAAAATAAATAATTCACCTTAAAAATCATCACTTTTATTCAGAGTTTTACCAAAAATTCGCTAACCTATTTTATAAACCACCTGTGACAATCTCCAGATCCCTCGAGTTATTCCCAATTGGCAAACACTGCTTTAACTCAATCGATGATGCGAATAATTACTTTCTGCATAAGCTGGAAGAAGCTAACTATAAATGGATATTATACCAGTTGCGCGTTGTAAAATACATTTATAAACCACAACTAGACACCATGTTTCTTTCTAGGAAAATCTGACATTGGATTTTTGGAATTCGTTGAGGAAATTCGTCGACTCTCTCAATCCTGGAAACGATTTTCAAAGACGAATCGAAAGCTTCGATGAACATTTTAAGATTGACTTAAGCGAATTTTTCTCTTCGAATTTCTTTGATGGCGGTATGATTAATTTTCATTATCATGCGACGGTCATCCATATTTCTTGCAGAAAATTACGAGATAGTTCTGAATCGTGAAATATCTTCAAAGCCGGACGAAGAGCCTGCTTTTCTTTACGAAAAGATGCAAAATGTTTGTCGATTTTTCAATCAGTGTTTTTCCTTAAATTTTGTCGTACTTTCTTTCTAAAATATACAATCGCTCCCTTCCAATTTTCTGTATGGAAGCGAAAATTTTCATAATGACCCAACGACTATGTTCCAATTGCAGAAAAATATTTTTCATTTTTAGTTATTTTAAAATTTTGAAAAGTGTTTCTAATTCAAAATTGTAATCTTCAGTCAAAATATTTCTACCTACAAGGCGATCAGGCTCAATCTCTAAGCGACGATCAGTTGCTATCACTGGAATCATATTTCTTCCAAATTCTCAATGCTGATAAGATTACACCGAATGGATTAGCGGCTCTGATCATGGTAAATTCACAAACTTTCAGCAAAGATGTTGATTTTCCCAGAAAGCTCTAAACTCTGACCCATATCAAGGCGTATGGTATTCGATGAATTCTGAGAAAAGTCCTAATCATATCGGATTAGAAGATCTATTCAGCCGTGCGCCAATTCTGGAAAATTGCACAATTACTACAGAAAGTCCGACGTTTTGGGTGCTGACTAACAAGAATAGCCAGCACGTTATTATCACGTACTATAATTTCCCTCATCTCGGTTCCAAAGGCTTCAATTTCAAACTCGAAAAGGAGAGTTTACCAAAGAGCGAATAATGTGCGACGCACCGTTTTAATTTATTATTAATTTGATCACTATTAAAATTATTATTATTACTATTATTCTGATAATCGATTCTATGGATCCACCTGTTATTGTGCTTTTATGGTCTCCCCAATCATCTGGGCATTGACCTCATCCCTTCCTTGTTCCTCTCTCCTTCAACCACTCACCCAACTCCCATATAAAAGTAGAGAGGAGCGAGGAAGGAGGTCGTCATTTTCAATCTGCCATTTATAACCATTCATATTCAATCACTGATCAACATCGTTACTATTATTATTCTTTCTTTTCTCTGAATAAGCTCTGTAAAATCATCCTGAATCAATACAAACTGCATTCACAATCCTAACCAAAAGGGCAGACCCTACGTGCTTGCCATAAATAAAATCATCTAGTCAATCTTCGCAGTGTTCAATTCAATTTCATGATATAATACAATCGCATCTAGTTCTGTTGTTGACGACCGATAGTTGAGACAATAAAATGCGCATAAATAATTTGAACTGATATTAGCTCGTCGTTTGCTACAACATAAACGATATTTAATTGATTTGGCTTATCTGTTTCCCATTCAACTGGCCTTTTCTATAAGGTCTCAACGTACCCTCGTAACTAAGTTACTGAAGGATTCTGTGATTTGAAGATAGTCGTGTGTTGATTCTCTTATTGTACTGCATTGAGATCGAACCGGGTTCGTTCGAAAATCGAAAACGGAGATGAAATGAAATCGTGGGGTATTTATGCATTGTGGGCATGCAATGATAATATGCGAAATTGGTATCGCTAATTACCCATTGTAGGAGAGAAAACGGGGAAATGATTGGGCTTCTTGTAGTATACGAATTGTGGTCTTTTCAACTAGAGATTGTTTTTAAACGCAAACTTTTGATACATAATATAGTAAAACTCAGTTGGGATAAATATGATTTATGCGCACTATGATTACATATTATGGTTTTTAATCTATTTCTCCAACTGTTGACCATTTATCATATTCCTGATCATATTCTTCTATTTCATAGCAATAATCTTCGAATCTACGAGCGCTGTTTATGCTTTGATATTTAAATAACGAATGCATGTATGAAATTTTATTTTTTTGTTTAGAAGTAATAATTATTATTTACCCTCCGATCGCATATAATTTTCCGTTAACAACCACTAGTGAATGATGAAATCGTCGATGATTCATATTTGCAATTTTCATTACTTTCTTGTCAGGTGAAGTTTGTAAATCGATGCATTCACATGATTTTAGAATTGTGGAGCTAAAGTTGTGAGTTCCTTATAAAAAAGGATATGCTCATTTTATTTTATTTTTTTTTTCGAAATTATCGAATTCTATAGCTAACTCATCAATTCCCCCTGTAACATAAAGTTTGCTGTTCAAAGATGCGACGGCGAAATTCTCGCGATTTTCATCCAATTCTCCAATATCGATCAACTCCTTTTCATCGTCTGATAGTCGGAATATTTTTCGATTATCCTTTCCATCGACTACTAAAATTTGTCACGGATTTATCTGAAGTGATGTGTATGAGGCTTACAATATAATTTCCCTTCGCCTACAACTGAATACAGCATTTTCAACGAGTTAGAGGCTTTCAAATTGTGCCCCTTTCTCCACTTATTATTTGAGAAAATCTAATTCTCTATTATAATCTCATCAAGATTTCAGAATTACGTTGAATTGTCGAAGCGATTGAGATGAGTTTAGTGAGTATCCTCCAAGATAATATAATTTTTCATTTAAATATGCGACGGAGGCTAATTTACGAAATTCAGGAGGATTTGGACCTGAATGAATTTGCAATTCTCGCTCATGAATGCATACCGAAAACCTTCAATTGGACGTCGATTTTTCAAATCGAGTATTTCAAATTTTCGATTGTGATAATCAATAGAATAAATCTGCATTAGAATAGATGAGGATTTTAATCAGAAATTTACAATACCCTATCAGGTGTAGTAACTACTTCGTATGTCCATGGCCTACCAGTAAACTTGGAAATCTTGTCTACAGAATGAGATGTCGAATCAAACAAACAGATATTTCCATCAAATGAGTTCCCATTTGGATATAGGACTTAAATAATTATATTTGTTACATAAAAATGAAAAAAAATAATTTAGTTAATATTTTTGCAAATAAATTGGTCTTTACGACTTTAAAGATGTTAAACAGCATACGATAAAATAAAACTTTATCGTCCTTCAAATCGCTTGACATTTTGGTTGATGAATTTTCTTCCATTCTGAAATTAATTCTACAAAAAATATAAACACAATGTAAGAATATAGACTATGCACGAATTATTTACCGAATGGAGTTTAGATCAATATTTATCATTCCCAATTTTCTTCGTCGCTTATTTACACAACGTTTAGTGATAAGGACATATATCGATCGGCGAAATCAACAAGGGAATAAAAACGATTTATTATTCTAGAATATCTTGCAGTCACGGACCAAAAGTTTTCTGGGATTATGATCGAAAGTTGCGAATACTTTATGTTGTTCTATTTTGAGGCAGTTGCATTGAAAATAGTCGCTTTATGTTTCGGGTTTTTTTCTGGTTCATTTTCGGCTCCAATTTTGGAAACTTTTATATCAGAATGAACCTATTCAATAGCAGATCACTCTGGAATAGCAGAATTTCAGAAAAAAAATCGAAATAAAACGAGAAAACTAGTGACAGTCGGTTTAAGCTCGTTTCTACACTATTTTCCTTCTCTTCATTTTCTTTACCCTCTCATTTCGCACATAGCCAGGGTTGCTGACGGGCCCAATTTTTCGGACCCGGACCCGTAAAAATTTTCCAATTTTTTCATCCTCTGGACCCGGACCCGTTCCCAGAACCGTCATTTTTTACCCCTTGGACCCGGACCCGCCCGTTGGACCCGCATGAAAATTGGCATTATTTTCAAAATTTTCAAACAAAAGACATCATTTTAAAGGTATTTGTTATTGAAATGCAATCATTTCAGATTATAAAAGATTCCTGAATCTATTTAATATTGAATACTTTATTCCCTCATCATTACTCATTAGAATAGTTTAATCGGATCAGATGATTAGAGATCAATGATAATTTTTGAATCAACGAACTTATTGAAAAAGGCATAATTTTTACTTGCAAAGAGTCAGCATCAGGACTGTTGCGGAATCGAATTTAAAAAAATTTGGAATAAGAAGTTTTGATGCCAAAAATCATCGGAATTTGCGGAGTCGGAGTCGGAATCGGAACTCCCGCAACAGCCCTGGGTCGGATCTGTCAAAATTTTAAGCTACCGTAATCCTGCATACGATAATTTTTACGAAAAACGGATAACACCACGAGAATCAGCGTGAAAAACTGAACAATATACATGAAAATCAACTAGATCTGCGGACCCCTGGAAACACCGACTTTGGTCTTTCCTGACAATCACTCTTAAACAATAAAATAAAACTTTATTTTAACATAAATTTGATTTTCACCGGTATAACATTAAAGAGCTTGTCATCGGATTCACATGCGCGCGTATATTAAAAGAATCAAAGCTATTTACAAACAGTTCAAAATTTACAACAAAAAAGACGATGCAAGAAGTAAGGTTAATTAATTCATTTTTTGCTGGTTTTGGGAGAAACTCCTTGTTTGATCCATTTCTCGTTCTGGTTGACAGCTTTGATTTCGATTCCGTTAGCGTCATGGACGATTATTCGATAGGTCGAGGGAAGCAGCCAGGAAGCTTCGTTTGTCAGACTAAAAATATCACATTTTAGGCACAAAAAGTTCGAAATAAGTTTAGATTTTAGGTGCCAAAAGGGTTAATATCGTTCAGAATTTTCAGAAGATTAAAATTTCGTATAGGTTTGATTTTAATCTGAAAAGATACCGTAAATGATAATATCCCGTTTGCTCGGGTTCGTAATCGAAAACATCGATGGAAGGAAGTCCGCATTTCTGAATCGGCTGCACAACTGCTTCGAGCTCGTTATCTTTGGCATTCTAAAATTATTTGAATTTCGTTTTTTGGAGAATTGCTTACTGTTTTCTCGGAAAATAGAACGCAGAATGTAATGTCATCTTCGTTGTGATTGTAGAAATTCACTTTGTTGTCGGCCTTCAGAAAATAAATCAACGTTCTAGATTTTCCTAAAATTTATACAATTTTATTAGATCAAATTCTGTTTCGAGGCTTACCCGCTGGAATGGAAACCCTGTGGAATTGGTCGATATTCGGGTATCCGGGTCTAGGCTTCCAATACAAATGCTTCGGAACTGGCTTGATGTCCCTTCAATCACAATAATTTCGTCTAACGAACATTTTAGATGAGATTACTTGAGCACAAGTGAACTCGACATAGTGCCTCCGTACTTTTCAGGCAGATAATCGGCATCGCAGAATTCTTTGATTTCTTCAACCCAATTGCTTCCAGGAAAGAATATTTTCTGACGAGCATTTTCTGGTAAGAATACACAGAATGCAGACCTGGAAATTCTAACTAAGATTAAATTGGATGCATATTATCAGAAAAAAAATGAAGATTTCACTTCAACATTTTATCGGATAGAAATTTCGTCTTATTCCTTATGGTAAGGAAAAGACACTGCGAAAATGAATTTCGTAAAATCGAAATCAGAATAGAACAAGAATTATACTTCTAGTTTTCTAGTTTAAAATCTAGGATATTCAATTGATTTGCATACCACAGCATATTGACGTAACTGGGAGCATTGACGACCATGACTCGATCGATGAATTCCCTGTAGTGAGTGCCGACCAACTGCCACGAGACTCGGAATGGGCCATTTACAATTCCGAGCAGAGAGGGGTCGAAGTCGAGTCCGTCCAAATCGAAGATCAGATAGACGTAGCATTGGGTGCCGAGTTCTTCCTCCATCTAATAATCAGGATTTTGAATTTAAATCATAAGATTATTTTTTGGTTATTTTATCAGATGTAAGATAAAGTTGGATTATATTGTAGGACAAGCAAAGGTGGTTTATAATTATAATAATTATTAGCATTTTCTATTTACCTTCATAAGTTGTCTGAGGATCTCTTCGAACTGTCGGAATATCGAGTGAACGTATTCGGTAGGCTGCACAGATTTCATTACGCCGTTAATGTCGATTTTTCCTGATAAATGAAAATCGCTAACAAAATCTCTAGTCAATAAGATCTACCAGCTTGATCCACAACAATCAATCGATCGCCTCTTTTTCGATTTGGTCCAAGGATCGATAATGAAGCATATTGATCTTTGATCTAGAACTTATCGATTTTAATGGACTTTTCGATTCTCTGGAAAAAATACTAACAGATTTTCAAGGAAAAACGTCACAGAAACAAAGCAGGCTAGGATGATTCATAAAACAGTGTGGAGCTAGTTGAACTAGTAAATTTGATATCATTCTAGTTTTATCAATTCAGATTTAATTCATCCTATCTGTATCCTTTTAAATCTTTTCTTTCGTTTTTTTTACCTCAGATTTCTGCAATCCACTGCAGTCCTCATCCAACTTTCTTTGCTTCCTCCATTTCAAGTGTTTTCTCATTTGGTGAACCTTCAATAAGTTTCTTTCATTTTCTCTACTTATTTCTCATTTACTCTACCGTTTTGGACACACTATATTCGTTAGCTTGCAACCATCGAAGAATATTGAATTTCGTGTCATAGAAGGGACTTATAAGATCTTTCACTTGACTGCGAACCTACAAATTTTACATTAACACTTACAGAATAACATTTTCAGAAAGTGATGAATAAAAATTCCGATAAGCATGAACAGATTTTTTCTGATAGGTTCATTTTACACTAGACACCTGTTTCATTCATTTTCTCAATTTCAAATGCCTTTTGAGGTGTTTTTTCATGAATTGAATAAAGAGAAGAGCAGAAAATAAAGGAAAAGGGATGAACGGATAATAGGATTTGCGAGAAGTTTGATGAATTGTATGAGCTGGAAGAGGATATTTGTCCATGAATGGAAGTGAAGAGATTATCGACTTCTGATGGAATTATGCCAACCCGTTCAACATAGGAAACACTCAAGAATGAGGTTTTCAGAAGTAAATATGGTCTGAAGAAAATTTAGATCAACCAGAATGACTCGAATAATAATATTTTCGCTCGCAATTTTTTCCATTATTTTCTGCTATTTCACTACTGTAATTAGTAGTTTCAATGAAACTCTTTAATTTCGAGATTTGTTTGCTTCATTAATTTTAGCAATTCCTGCTCAATATCATCTGCCAATTCGAACGTAGCCTAACGAGACCACATGATCTTCAGGAAGAGCCTATTTTTCATCTTTCTACGCATGATATGATCAAATATTTGTTAGAAGCGTCAAAATATGTTTCTTTCTAGAAAACTAACACCAAACAACCATCAAAAAGTAAGCGGACAGTGAAAAAAACAGGTTAGCTTTCACTCCCTCTTCCAGTTCTTTCTTTACTTGTTATCAGATAGAATCTGATAATTATGAGGAGTGAATCATCAAATCACAGACCTGGTTGATCAGCGCTGCATGTTCATCTGGTACAGACACGGCCGTGTTCGGAGGCATTGGAATAAATCAGATGTAGACAAAACTCCAGTGAAACTCTAAAAATCTCAATAATTCATAGCTATGAAATGAGTGAAAATTACAAAATAGCGATTTTTATCAATACGAAAGGAACGTTTCTTTCGAATGCACAGTGGAAAGTGGACAAATAGATTTAGATAGGGAAAGTATATCTCTGCATTTTATGATGCAGTCAAAAGTCAGGTCTTTTACGATTTATTGAGTAGAATGTGGTTTCAGTCAATTTAGTGTAGGAAATAACGTTGAGTAACAGAAATGGCATTGAAAAACGTAATAATTAGAGACAAAAACGCAATCTACACACTTCATAAGAAAAAAACATTACGAAATCCTAAATTCAAGAAAGAAAACTTGTTGAAACAAGACAAATTTAGAGTAACGAACATTCTCTCGCATTGCCTAATGAAGAAATGCAAGAATAACAACGAAACATGACTGATTTTCAGCTGTTCCCTGCACTCATTTGTATGCATTTTCAGAAATAACAAATAATGGAAATGGAGCAGAATGACAAAATGCAAAGGAAAGCTAAATTCGAAGCTGAAGACAGAACCACTACCTCTAAACTATTTGTAGCAACAGGGGAATGAGACAAAATGCTGTAATCTTGAATTGAAGAATGAAGAATGGAATTCTGAAGGAAACGACAGAAATCTAAACCAAAAGAGGAAAGGGAAAGGAAAAGAAGAATGGAGAATGAGAATGTTGTGATTGAGAAGGAAAGGCAATGCCCTTGGAAAGAGGTGGAACAAAGGGAGGAAAATAGAAAGCTGACAGGGTTGGAACTGTGAAAATGCAAATTTGTAAGGAAAAGGTTGAATTTTAGAAAAGTGAAAAATTGGACAATGAATTTTCATAGGAATCGAACATTCATTCTTTTATGAAAATTCAAATGTTGTAACTAAACTAGAATTCTAGGGAAAAAATGAATGAAGCTTGGAATAAAGATGATTGATCAATGAATTTTCATATTCAAACAAGAATTATCGACACAAAGTTTCATGTCAAATGATGCACTTGAAAATATTGTTCATCATTCGAGAACCATTGAAGCGTCGAAGCATTCCTCGTCTGCTACAAAGGACACTGTCGAAAACACGCTGCTAATGCGAGAGGTGGCAATCTATGGCGGGGCAAACTTGTCAAAATGTCAAGTTTTTCGAAGCAAGAGACATACGGAACAAGGTTTGATGAGAATGGAATACGAGAGAATCAGATTCTACGCTTGCAAATAGCTGTCAATATTGATTGTATCATATGTTTTCGTTGAATCACAAGGCATTGTAACTGAATTTTGTGAAACATAAAAAGAAGAAGTAATGAGACGAAACAACAAAAGTTAGTGCAATTGAATTTTAGTCTAATATGCATCGCTTATTTTCGTTATTAAGAATGGAAGATCGAGTCATTGAAAATCTATGTTTATGTGAAAGAAAGTTCACAAGGATGGTATTGTTACATTCATTACGGATTTCAAGACATACGTTTTTTTAAAGGATAAAAATCAATCTAGCTTCTCTTCATACCATTCACTGTGCCAAAATTCTAAGGTCATGAAATTTCTAGAAGATGTGAGCATTCTACTTAGAAATTTATGATGAAGATCAGCTTTTAGATATTAAAATGGAACTGGACGTTATCATTGATTGCGCAATTGGAATAAGCCAAATCGCAGGACAAACGACTAATCACTGGGGATTGCAGATAAAGAAGATATGACACGGAGGCGGAAAGCGGACGAGGGGAAATGTGAATAGGAAAGCCAGAGAAAAACAAGGGAGAGACAAGTAAAGAAAACCATCTGATGGAAAAGAGGAGAAATACAAATGTCATAGGCTATGCCATTTCTTATCCCTAAGTAAGAGGAATCCTATATACCCTTCATTATCGTAAGGCTTTTTTTTTCAATTTATCGCGTTTACTAAAATCATAGCATCATTTTGTGCGATTCTGAATAAGTAACATCCTGAAGATCACTTATAAGCAAGAAAAAAAGCAAATGTAATGGCATGCAAATATCAAGCACATTCTGGTCACTAATTTTCAATAAGATGTTTCAAAAAGAAAAATATTTTGAAGAGAAAAACACTACTTTCAAGTCAAAAAACAGCTACACACTTATTCGGCGTGTTCAAAATATGACTGTCCGTAGAGGATTGGACTGCGAAATATCACAAATCACACTTCATTCATTTGTTGCTACTTTTCTTCTTTCCTCGATCGTCGCCCCAGCAACTTCTGCCTTCTCCATTTCGTCGTCTGTCTGTCTGTTTTCTTCTTTCGAATGTTTGCTTCTTTGCATCTACTTCTTTCTGCATTCCCTCTAACATCAGCTTCATGTGATTAAAAACAAAATATCTGAAAGTTCAAGAAGCATAAAATCGGATAAGAATACAATTGTGGAAAATCAACCAAGAATTCTCGACTTTCACAAATATCTTCGCACGAAAATAGTTCATCTTCATCTTCAGAAGAGTTGCATAAATCGGCAATGACACAATAATAAATATCTCCATTCCAGAAAAAAATCAAATGAAAAATCGTAATAGACGCAAAGCAATTAGTGGAAGATAAGAAAATCAAGAAAATTTTATTTGATCACCAATTGCTTTGAAAAAAATCGTCAACAACCCCTTTTGGGAAAAAAATCAAGGAAAGACTAATATGCTCATTGATAATCATATAGAAAGGAAAAATATATGAATGGGCGGAAAGAAAAACAAATCGAGTATCAAAATGAATGTTTGTTTTGACAAAAAGTAGTGGAAAAGAATGAAAAATAAATGGCACTTTTATTTATATGATAATAGAAGTTGATCGTCAAATTGGTTTACCGAGCTTTTTGCGAATTTGGACGTAGTCGAGTAGTAGAGGGACTGACAATGAGTGATTAAGTTGAAATTTGATGTAGAATGAAGAAGTAAAAGAGGGGAGACAGTGCTTGGCTGTAGGGCAGTTGAGCAGGCAGGTGACAAGCAGCAATCAGGCAGAGTCCCTCGGCACGTTCTCGTGAGTCGAGGCAGACAAAGGCTTTCGAGGACTGAAAAATGTTGAATTTCGAAAAAAAGATTAAAAATCGAGATAAAAAATGAAACTTGAAAAAGACGAAATTTTCTTTAATTCTGATTAACAATACCTCAAATTTCATATTGATATTTTCGATCAAAATTATAGAAAAGTTGAGAAATTTTTAAAATGCAGACCTTGCAATGATCGCTTGTTTGTCTGTTCTGTCAGATCTATTCGGCTCGTTGATGGCTGAGTTCTTGGACGAAGCGAGTTGTTCGTTCAGTAGCCGCAGTTCCTGCTTCAGTCCCTCGTACTTCCCGTTTAACTCCCCCCTTTCCTGTCGTATTCTCTCGAGCTGCTCTGCCAATTCGTCTTTCTCCTTTTTCAGCTTGTTGAACAGCGTTACTCCGTTCTTCTTCTGCTGAAATTCAAAACGTTTACAAAATAATGTGAAGAAGGTTGATCATTCGAAATCTCGATTTTCAAAATACTATTCTAATCAAAATTATCGAAATTAGCTCAAAGACTGACCACTAGGAGAGTCTCGATGTCCTTTTTCCGAGCAGCGACTTCGGACTGCAGTTCATCGATCTGAACAGGCAATGCTTCGTTTTTATTTCAAAGTGGAACCTTTTGTTTATCGTTATTTCATTCAGAAAATCATAGAAAACATTCTACCAATTTGAGAGAAAACCTTGCGATAACCAAATTTTCAAAATTCCATCTTGGTTGTGTTTTCATTTCAAAGATAGAAATTACGATCGAAATATTTCAACCTGTAGATTCAACTTATGCACAGTCTGTTCGAGTTGCTCAGCCCGTTTGAGTGCCTCTTGCAGTTGGGCTTCCCTATCCTCTCCTTCTGTATCGATCGCATTTTGCTTCGCTTCGTCTGTTTTCTCGAGTTGTAGTCGCAGCTCTTCTATCATTGTCTTGGTAGACTACAAAATTCCGAATTTATAAAGGAAAAAATTGGAAAAGGACAACTTAAGAAAATTCTGACACTTTGAAAGGAATATGAAGGAAAGGATACTAAAAATTTCATCTATTCAAAAGTTGTACTCCCTCTAATTACATTTATCATTTTTTAAATAAAGTTCTATCATTTTCGAATCTTTTACAAAATTAAAAATTTTTCCAACCTCCAATTCCTCGTCGAGTTGCTGCCTTTCCTCATTGCTTTTCTGCAGTCTGTCCTCTGCAGTTTTCTGACGCATCCATATTTCATCCCATTGGTCTTTCAGCTAAAATAGTTTTAGAATTTGAAAAGCCCAATACTTTCTTTCTAAATTCAAGTGTCCTACCATATTGTACTTCCCCTGGAGAAGTTTCATCTCGTCAGCGATTTTCGTCGCACTCGCCATTTTCTCTTTCATCCTCGACTCTCCTGCCTCTAGCTGCTTTCGAAGACGTGAGATTTCCTGAAAATCCGAAATCAGAATGACTTGATAGAAATATCAAAAAAATTAGCATTACAAAAATTTAGAAAAAAAAAAACAAATGTACGGTCATTTTC